>JALPQI010028225.1:0-17864 GCA_025490895.1 Thaumatotibia leucotreta | reverse complement strand
TATGAATTACAACTTCACTCTTGATCCCGTACAGTCAAATCAAGGCTACCTTCGAAATTAGAACCATGTTACTAACCAAAAGTGAGAATTTTCTTATGAATTAATTTTTGGAAATGCTGCGACATACTTAGGTCCATGGTCACCCAGGTTATTAAGTTATCTTGCATAGGTTTTGTATGTATTTAATTTTTCAGTTCAATGATACAAATAATCATAAAGAAAATATGAACTATATTATAACAATAACAGATGTAAAAATAGAATCATTCATTTAAGTAATAAATCTCTGGAACATTATTTGAGTATTACTTGACATACATTACCACAAACGTTGTTACCTTTGTTTTTAACATTTCGATAGCCAATGTGTACACGCGTAAGAATAATATGAAGTGGTCTCAGGGATGCGAATGACGATTACAGCCGATATAGTTTCGCTGATACAGTTGGAATTAATGTGGGATTCCACAATCTAAAGTTTTGTTTGAAAATACGATTGTATGGCTAAATTTGTCTAAAACACGGCTTAAAAACATTGAAAATGCCAATGCCTATACAACATAAGTAAATCACATAATATCCTTTGACTATAAGTAGTAAAGTTACTTGATAATAATTTAAGGTCAAGTAAATATTTGATTTGCTATGCGAAATTATTGGCCTTGTGCTTAAGACGCAAATATATTGACGCAGATGCCTATTTATAATTTTATTTTCATAAGTCACAGAAATTGCTAAGCATTGTAATAATATACAATTTAAGTATAATTTTATTTATTTTTAACTAGGTATGTGATATAATCACCACATTAAAATTTAAAAACCCGACTTCAACCGATTTCTTAAAGATCCCCGATTTGTTTCCATCATTGGTTTCCTATCATCAAATCCTACTTTCTGAATACAAATGCTTGTAAATGAATTAAAATTACCAAAAGCGCCATACATGTAGGTACCTATAACATTTGAAGAGATCCCTCGATTTCTCCAAGATCCCATCATCAGTCCCCAACTTAGTGCCAACGGGACCATCTCGGGGTTATACACGTACGATTACAAAAAAAAATCAAATCGGTTCACGATTCTCGGAAATACTCGTATCGGGTAACATACATACAACAAAGAGAAAATTCAGTCGAATATAGAATCTCCTCCTTTTTTGAAGTCGGTTAAAAATTTTGAAATTAAATAGCCTGTGTTTTTCAATATAGGTACAGTCAAGGGCAAAAATATGTATACACTTTTGCACCTTATTTTAACGGCATAAGATTAAAAAGTGTATACATATCTATGCCCTTGACTGTACATACATACTCGTAATATATATTAAAACTAAGATTGCACTGTGGTCCCGTAGTAGGTTATAGAGGTCCAATGACGATGATTGAATAATTTCATTATCATTATCCTAATTACTTACCTATTAGTCATATTAAGTCATGGTATAAAAATAATTGCAACTTGTTTTATAGAACATTTATTTTTGGTCATCTGAAGTCAACACAATGGATAAGTCCGTGTTACTTGTGTTATCAAGAAGGTCATTAGCGTAATACGCGACACGAGTTTTTTCAAAAAAAAAAAATTTGTACACGTTTGTTTTGCAATGAATATTCAAGTTGAAGGTATGCATTGTATGTTTTGTGGTTCTTTTTAAATTATGAATACATAATATATTTACTAATGAGGTGCTACGCCAAGGCAGTTAAGTCGCAATACTATTTAGTGTTTTCTGATTTTTATCGAAACTTTTAACTGCAATGCCGGCCGATGCCAGTAATAAATGATATATGATAATGTTTATTAAAAACTCAATTTTACGAATAAATTAAGAAATTTTGCGTTGACTTGCGATTGTGGGCTATAGAAGAGGTCTACGCCTTGCGTTCAAAGGCGTAGAACACGCTACGAAAAAACTAATTTTTATTTAACTGTTTATTTATTTATTTTAGGTACACATTTTAAGTGTTTTTTATAAGAATTCTTATTTTTGAGACTTGATTGTCTGTTAAGAAGACCGATTGCGACATTGAAGGAATTCGTCAAGTGTTTCAAACACTATCACAGTTACTGCCAGGGTCGCGTTTTATAAAGTTACAATTTACAATTTCGCTGTTTGCCTCTCTTTCTAGTCAATATGTGCGTGCGTTAGAGAGGCAAACAGCGAAATTGTAAATTGTAACTTTATAAAACGTGACCCAGATGTTGAAAATGTCAATACCGATAACTTACATGAGAAGATTTCTCACTTATGCAAGAGAATATATTATTATTCGTTATTTACCTAATAATAGTCAGCAATTGGAAAAAGATCCAGCTATCAAAATCTCGTATGTTAAAAAATACAGTGATTGCCTGAACAGCATTGAAGTCTGTAATCTGTCGAATGAAAATGTAGATAGTACCGTGCAGGGTAGTGATTGTTCTTCAACGAGTGGCCATAATTTTAGAAAGGATTTCATGGACTGCAGCAAAAGGTCCAAACTACTAACTCGCAGATTAGTGGAGCTAGCTAAGGTAGATCATCGATAAACTCTTGCTTAGTGAATCCAGTCAATCTCACATCAATTCTGTGGATGAAGTGTTATCTTTTATAAATAAGGCAAAGTTGAGTAATCATCAGTATAATTTGATGAAAAAAAATTATTAATATGAAGTTTCCGAATGCGTTACCATCCTATCAAAAAAAGTTGGAGGCTAAGAAGCTGTGTTATCCATCAGTGAGTTACGTATATGTTACGGAATCATCTGCCGAAATATAATCACAATATTTTTGGACCATACAACATGCAGAATACTAGAATCACGAAAAAATGTTGTAAAAAATATTGATCTCACTAACGAGTTTGTTTAAATAGAGAAATGGGGGTTTGATGGGAGTACCGGGCATAGCGAATATAAGCAATCATGTATGCAGTAAATTTGTTATAACTAGTTATGAATTATTACAAGTCATAAGGAGAGATGGTCATTAGGCGACACGTAGATTCTATATTTTAATTGTATACACTAATTTAATTACAGGTAGAATTATTTAAAATGTAATAAGATAATCATTCAGGACAGTAATTCGTTTAAATTAGATGTAATTAGTTTAAATATATAATTGTAATTATTACTTTATTTTTATTTTCTTACCGATATAATTTTAAGTGCTCTAGTACTGTTACTGTTACAAACTATAGTTCTATAAACCTAATAAAATATCGTTATAGTACTATAGTTTGTTTATTAACTGTAATTTACTATAATATTTCATAATTACATGCTTTGGCATGCATTAATGCAGCTGTTAACTGCGCGAAATGCCTATGACCGCCCTTCTTAGGGCGCGGGACCACAGTGGATTGGGTCGGCCTAAAACCTAAAGCCTTCGAGTTCATTTTTAGTATTAGTAGCACTCATTGACATTTTCACGTTTTACCATATTTGTAAACATTTTTTTTTTGTTTTCAACTGGCGAATTGTTATAATGCTTCAACCAATTTCGATGTATGACGTACTTATCGTGAAAATCCTATAACTTTAAGGGAAGCTTATTTAGGTCTAATATAATTAATTTCTCTAAGAAACTAGTGTTTTAACTCTTACCGTTATTGAGTTAATAAAAAAATAAGTTTAATCACCGAACATGTGTATTGCAACCTTTATTACATTCTAATGTTACGTATTTTGACATGTGCCGTCAGTCACCTGAGATTAATTTTTATTTTATTCTTAAGGGTCTCTCACACTTACCATTTCATTTATTATGTATGAAAACAAAAAAATATATTTTTTATCGAATTTTCCAAAAGCCGATATACCAGACAACTTCTATTAATGGCCCAAGTAACCTGTCTAATTTATCGCAAATCGAAACGAACACCCTGTATTACGTTGAAAACAATATGACGGCCTATACATGGTGGGAAATTAACCCTTAGGTGCATACAGTATTAAAAACGATACGACCGAAATGACACATGTCGAAATAAGTAATCAATTGCGACTGTCACACTGAGCAACAGAGTTCTAATTGGCATCGATTGTTTACATAAGTCATTTCAGAAATAAAATGTGTGATACCATATGCACCTAAGGGTTAAAATAACCTAAAAAGAATCCTAAAAATAACGCAAGGTTGGAAATCGATGAAAAATACTTATTTCTTATCATTTTTTTAATATCTTGATTTAATCATAATGTACAAAGAATAGGGTTTAGTATGGTAAAGCACGCCGAGAAATTACTTCGAAGGCTTTGCTGTGACATACCACTCTTTTGTTCAAATGTTCTATGAAATTTGCATAAATATGGCTTAATTTCGTAGCTGCAGTGTGGAATCATCTCCTTCAAACTATGGGTGATCGAGAGCTTACTGATATAGAACTTTTACTATAAATAACCCCATAAAAACAAATCAATTATGTTAAATCGCAATATTTGGAATTCACTGAAATGAAGGGAAAACGGCCAGAACATGGAGACAAAACACCAGGTCAGGTTACCAGGGCTGTTATTGTTATGAATTATTATAATACTCAACCCTATTCTGTGTAGGTATGCCAGGTCAGGGAGTAAAATAGAAATTGGTAAAAAAAAGTGTGATTTTCATTAAATTTATATCTTGCGTTATTTTTGGAACACCCTTTAGTATGCCGACAAACTTTAAAGCTTTTGATACTATTATGTCATATGAACTTTTCTGGAAAAAAATCGCGAAAAATCTTGAACTAAAAACTATATAAAATTACCTTTTAAAATATTTATTTTATTAAGATTTTTTACAGGTCTGCAAACTAGATTTCTGAAAATGGGAAAACAAGAAAAAATATTAGCGGAAATGACATAAGGCGTGTAATATTTTTTATATGCTTTGCCGTCAAAAATGCTGGATTTCGATCAGTTTCGTCTGATCCAAAAAAATAAAGTATAATATCAAAATGATTGGCTTTAAACAACGATTACACATATATACACATATCTTTTAGGATTGATAGTTTTTGAACGGCAGTCGTGTTTTTTAATTTTACTTGAATAATGATTATAAAACCATAATCATATTGATGCTCTACATTAAAAAAACACAGTTACAATTAATTCTCACTATTTTACACTTCTCAGTATTCCTGTGTCTACGGTTAAAAGGACTACCTCATTCGTGATCATTATTATGCTATTGCATTCAAAATTTACATGTTCATTACATTTTAAGGTTCGATTATTAAAGTTCAAATTCATACAATTCTTTTTTGTGCATTTTGCTTTTTTGTTTAATCAATTAGTACACTAAATAAGTAAAAAAATATAATAATTTTAAATAAATTTAAAGCAGATCATAAGGACATGGCAATTGCATAAGTGACACATAAATGCAAACAGTAATGAGATTAACAACATATTTGTATAAAAATAGTAATTAAAGGAAATAATCAATAGGTATTAATCTCTTGGTGTCTCGGGCAACAAGTCAAACCATAGTGTTTTCGCCTCCAAGAAATCATACTGGTTGAGGTGCACTATAACCTGAAATTAAAGAAAAATAGGTACAGTCGCGGGATTGTTGAGTCACTGGCAACTGTTTATAATGTAGCAGTCTCTCTCTATTTTCTAATGTGTAATTGCTAGGACAACGACAAATCATAGTGGTAAAAAATTCTTTGACACTTTTTTGAAATATTTTTTTTTTACTTTTTTTCTTTGACGTTGTCCTCGTCTGTCAATGGACACTTCGCAATCAGTGCCAATCATGCATATTTTGGAGAACAAATTTTGAAGCGAAATGTAGTTTTATTTTAGCTTGAATTAATTTTTACACTCTACTGCCATTGACACACATTCGTGATCAAATTAATATTATTACACAGAGATACGAAAGTTTTTGACACGACCGTTGTGTCGCCGGCTGAAGAGTACACCCGATTCGGTCAGACATGAGTGTCGCAGGCAGGCAGGTTCAATTAGAACATTTTGATACGCATAATATTAGCACTCAGTGGAAAGGTACCGTAGGCGTACGAGATAATGGGACAACTGCAAAAAAAAAATTGTACATAGTAGGACATTTTCACTTTTAGGGACACCCAATAAGCGTGACATTAAAAAACCTTACTTGCAGTCAGGTTCGTAAATCGTAAAGACAATTAGTACGATATAAATATTTAGGAATTCAAGTCTGATCGGCGTTTTTATATTTCAATATCGCTTATAATTTATAAAATTGAGACCAAAACAGAGTTTTAATTGAAATTTAGGGCTTTATTGTCTTTACAAACTGACACAAAATTGTGGTGTTTTATTATTCAGGCTAATTGGTTATCTCTAAAAGTGAAAAAGCTCAGTTAATTAAAAACAAAAATCACGAGCGCGTCATTTGTGTTAAGAACGTTAGTGATACAAACTATATGGTAGAACTGTTGGTAGTAGAAAAAATCAACAAATTAACAAAAAATGGTTGCGTATTGTTGATCGCTCATAGAAAAAAAAAAATTGATGCCCTTTTTCATTGCGAAAAGTTGTTATACAAAATTTTACTTCGTAGCACAAAAATGATAAGGTTAAATTTTGTTTACATTAAAGGCTATGTTTACTATAGATCCTAATATTAAAATGATCTAATGGGTGGTGTCTCACCTGTCCGATGATGGGGCTGCCGCCGAGGAATCCCTTGTGTGTGGCGACGGTCACCTCCACCTGCCGCGAGTGCAGCTCCGCGTGCGGGATCGACCACTCGAACTTCTCGTCGAACTCGGGCATGCAGCTATCTTTCACCACCTGCGCGGATGGAACGGTTGGACTTTTATCAGTAATATCGTGGAAAAATATTGGTGTACAAAAATACTCAAAAATATGACCCAGTGTATTGGATATTGTTCTAGTACAATAAGAACTTCGTAAAGGTGCGTTTAAACCAAAAGAGCATTCGCTGTTCTAGCGCCCGTTCTACGAAATCAACCAATCACGTTTTGTGTACCGATCGAATTTCGTAGAGTGGGAGGTTAGATTAGAACAGCGAATGCTCTTTTAGTTTGAACGCACCTTAATATTTTTTTAAGAAGATTCTATACTTATTTTGGCACTTAACTGTACGAGAATGTCGACAACGAACGATAAAAACTTTTTTATATTATTGATAATATTGAACTTGCAATATTGTTAATAGATGAAGAGATATCTAAAACTTACAGCTGTTTTCCGTTTGGAATCCTTTGACCGTCCCGGTAGCAAGTACAGTTTCACGTAAGGGTCGGGTACATTTGTCGGATCCTTCAAAGGAATATTCCTGGAAAAAATCCAAGTTTATAAAGTTGAAATAAAGACATGGTTCGTTGCTTTGTTACAGTCCGATATTTATACCGTCACGGTAATATCTGATGTAAATTGACAAATTCTTTGAAATGTTAATGATAAAGATTCTTCTAAATGTTTCACAGGATAGAGTAAAATAAAAAGGCAAAATCCCTTTTTGTAGGAACTTATCGTGGTTGCGCCAAGGTCGCTATGATTTATGAGATGAGATTTATGAGATTATGCGTTATGACTTTGAAATAGTAAGCTACAATAAAAGACAAAAACTTCGAAAGGGCACATTGCAAATATTGAACTTCCATAGTGTGTAGAGCAATGTGGTGGTATTCTATATGATGTTACACAGTTTGTCCAAGGTAAGAATCCCGGCAGCTCCACGTCAGCCTGTTCTACTGCGGGTACTTACATGATCTTGTGCACGACGACGATGAGCGTGTGCGAGGGCATGCTGTACCGCAGTGACAGGAGGATGCGGCCCAGCCCGGCTTCGCCCGCGGACCTACGAAACGTATTGTGTTACTTTTTTTATGCCTAATACGCGTTGGACCACAAGTTTGCTTCAATCGCGTATTTTTAACCCTTAATTCGACAAAAATGGGGGATGGACGTAGCCGTTGAAGCGTATAATAGTCTTAACCATTCTGGTTAGAAAATTAAATACAAAAAGTTATTTCGGAAGTTGTCGAATTAAGGGTTATTACCACTTTAAGTTAGTCTTTCTCGACTCGAAAGACGCGACGGCCTTAGCACTTAATCCGCTACTTTCTGGGCACATACTATTTAAAAAACTTCGACCCGAGAACCAGACATATTCATAAGACCGAAAGGGACAAACAATACTTAGGGGCTTGCTAAGTTAGGAGAGGTTTATGGTGTAAGCAGATACAGACACATTTACTTGAGATTACGTATAATATGATAATCTTACGTGGTAAGTGACGATGTTCGGTGAATGAGTTTTGGTGAGCCTCGATCGGACGGGGCTTGAGACTCTTGTGGTACATCTAGAATATTAGTGAAACTTACTTAATATATTAGGTATATGAAATTATTTTCTTATAAAATACGGAAGTCAAAACTTCACGATATTTGACCCTGCGTTGCTTGAAAATGCAGTGTATATGCAACATGTGATAGTTCAGCTTAGAATCCCTCTGTGTTCACCCAGGAGATAGAATTTCAAATCGTATTTAGGCTGCGTTTCCACCAGAGATGTGCGAGGATGTGTTTCCATACAAATGACACCTCGCTCGAGTCATTAATAGGTGTCATTTGCATGGAAACACATCCTCGCACATCTCTGGTGGAAATACAGCCATAAATTAGTTTATATAAGAATGTCCCATGAATATATTTATTATTATAATATGACATGACACCACATGAACATACGACCCCTACAGGAGAATACGTGAACTTACCCACTTCCTTGATGATCTGTTCCACGGGAATAGACTTCTGCGAAGCACTGTCTGGCGCGCCGTCGTCCAAATTTGTCAGTTCCGGTGTAGGACGATCTAAAAATATATCACAAACTAGGTGTGATTTTAAGTCAAGCTGAACCAATGAGCTGGAAGCAAGCAGCGCAGAGTCGGTCATATTGGCGATCATTGGGGGAGGCCTATGTCCAGGTGTCTTTTCGCTGAAATGATGATGATGATGTACCAATAGTGTTTGTAAGAATGTATATTTAAACCGACATTCTAAACAAACCCTTCATTTAATACAATAGTCACCTATCCGCGTTATAAATAACCTAGTCGAATACCTACTACCTACATATTTTAAAACATGTTAAGATTTTGGATGCCGAGACCGATTAAAAAAGTCACGGGCGACAGACCAATGTAATCATAATCATTTATTTGTAAAACATAGGTGAACTTTTTCTTATTTACATGTGGACTCCAATATGATCCACGTTTACTTATTTTAAAGCATGGTTGTTGCATCCAGATTATTTTTTTAATATGATGTAAATAAAAATTATACATTAAAAAATCGTACGCCTGATGCCAGTGATGGCAGAACATAGTGTTTCTCAACAAGCTTAAGAGTTCAGACTTAATTGATGTACCTGGTCATTTTCACTTTTAGGGACACCCAAGCAGCGTGAAATTAAAACACCTTAATTGTAGTCGGGTTTGTGCGTTGGAGCGGAAAGTGAACCGGTGGAAGGGCTCGCTTGAGAACGGAGGTCTGAAACTAAATGTCACGAAGACCGAATACATGGCCTGCGGAAGTACAGATCCCAGTCCCATCAACATAGGGAATGAACTTGCCCTGAAAACAGACAAGTTCAAGTACCTGGGATCAGTACTGCACGAGTCCGGGACCATTGACCACGACATTAAAGCCCGAATTAGCGCAGCTTGGTCTAAATGGCAGGAGGTTACAGGAGTCATCTGCGAGCGCAGAATACCACTTAGACTCAAAGGGCTAGTGTATAAGTGCATTATCCGCCCAGTCCTACTCTATGGCGCCGAGGCGTGGCCGGTTCTCGGAAGGCACGTTCAGGAGCTTCGTGTTACAGAGATGAAGATGCTGCGATGGATGTGCGGCGTTACGCGTGCTGACCGCATTCGGAACGAGTACATCCGTGGTAGCCTCGGAGTCCGTGACGTAGCGGAGAAGCTTCAAGAATGCCGTCTTCGGTGGTTTGGTCACGTTTGTCGGTGGCCACCTGATTACGTAGGAAACATATGCCTTAACCTAGCCCTTGACGGCCCCCGACCCCGCGGCAGACCAAAGAAGCGATGGCTAGATGTCGTGAAGGCTGACATGAGTGTGAATGGGCTTACAGTAGAAGATTCCCAGGATCGCGTAAAGTGGAGGAAATGTAGCAGGAAAGCGGACCCTGGCAAAGGGCCGGGATAACGCTAGGTAGAAGAAAAAGAATTGTAGTCGGGTTTGTAACGACAATTAAGCACAATTTTTTTATAATAAATCGGTTTTGGTGTTTTGAACTATAAACTATAAGCGATATTGTAATTTATAAAAAACTCCGTTTAAGCTTCTTAAAGACATCGTACTAAATTGTGGTTACAAACCTGTTTTATAATGTCACGCTAGTTGGGTGTCCCTCAAAGTGAAAATGCCACATCAATTTGGTCTGAACTCTTAAGCTAGCTGAGAAACACTATGTTCTGCCATCAGGCGTACTATTTTTTAATGTATAAATATTTTTTACATCATATTTTAAAATAAAATAAATCTGGATGCAACAACCACGCTCTAAAATAAGTAAACGTGAATCATATTGGAGTCTACATGTAAATATGGAACTGGCTTACTAAACTTAGTGTAAGTGGAGAGCCAAGCATCAGCGGCGTGCCTGGCGGGGTGTGCGGCCAAGCCTCTAGCGTCCAAGGTATTTGAACTATAAGCATAGGTTTAACACGGACGATCCACTCGAGTACTCCACGTATTGTCAAATTCAGTTTTGACACTTCTGTGACGTGGCGTCTTGACTTCGTTGAAAAGGTTAATGAAGAGATAAGGTTCACTAGTTATTAAGTATTGTACCTGACGCGGAAGGCGCGAGCAGTGGCCCGTCGGTAGCCGTGGCGTCGCCGGGAGCCGGCGCGGGCGCAGGCGCGGAGGCAGGAACGGGGGCGGGCGCGGGGGCGGCGGGCTGAACTCCCGCTTCTTCCACTATATCCTCCTCTCGGATTGCCTCTTTCACTATCTAATAATAAGTCGAAAAAGGATAATAATACATTTGTGTTTTCGTGAAGATGGGGCATTTCCGCGAATAAAATGCATACGAAGCCGTATACGTACTGCCACGGCGGGTTCTAATTTGAAATGGATTTTGACCTGTCTCATGCATTAGAGAGTTAAGGTACATCTTAACGGCGCTCCATTTATAATCACCATTTTGAAGTATTGTATTAATTAACGGTTACAATGAAATTGCACTATTTAAACGGATTATATCGCGTATATTAATTAAATTTAACTACATCCCGACGTTTCGAACACTTTACAGAGTTCGTGGTACATGTTGGTGATTACAAAATGGGACGATTAAGAAGTTCTTTCTGGCTCTGGCAGCTAAAGAAACAAACAACTACTATTCCCGAAAATGCCAGATAAAGAAACAAAACGAAAATAAATCTAAACAAAGTCACACTACTTAAGTTCATAGATTTTAATATGTATGGTAAATACTCGCCCTTAGTTGCATGGACAGGAGCACCTTCGACTCTGGGCCAGACTTCAGCAACATGATTGGCTGCGTCAGCAGGCTCAAATCCTTCTGCTTCAGCAGCAACGCGATTGCGTAGGACAGCTGCCCTAGCTGGGAGCCGGTCTTCTGGTCCAGCACCTGCCATTGACGAGTTATAATTTAATATGACAAGGCTTGATTGATGTGAGTGTGTATGTTACTCTTTCATTCATTTTCATTTATTCAAAGCAATCATGTTTGCACAGTTATACACAATCACTACATAGTATAAAATAAAGTCACTTTTTCTGTCCCTATGTCGCTTTGTAGGGGAAGGTAGCCCAAAGAGGGCATAGCGCCCAAAGACGGCACTGGATTTTATCTTGCCATTTCAAAATGGAGCATGTTTGTAACACATGACAGTACTCCCCGCCATACTTGCGCATCTCGTGTCATTCGTCCGGTTAATCTATGAGCACGCCGTTACGGTCTCTAACAAAAACATGTTTATTGCGGTTTTTTGAAAAATATGTTACTTATTAATTAGTTATCTGGCCGTAATACCCTTGCATTCAACTCCTCGTGTCTCAACATTTTGAGGGTAGATTTTGCTTCCATTTTGTAATTGTCGAAAAAGGCAAAGCGGGCAGGGTGATGTGGGCACTGTCCGCTTTGCCCGGTGTGTTTTTTACAATGTAAATTTAGTTGAGAACTGGTATATTTATAAAACTAAGCCTGCCAGCATCCCAACGTCCCAGCAGGAACGTTGTTTTGAATGTCGCGAACTTTAGAGGACCCTCCTGTCGAGGACTGGATGAAAAGTAATGACTGCGACTCGTGGGCTCAAGTATCTTGGACAGGAGATTCACAAATCAGGTCCTTTTATTGTAATATGTGTCAGGAAATTAAAATATATTGTAATATTAAAAAAGGTAATTAATAGATTGTTATGCCTAAATAATATTCATCGTCATCATCATATCAGCCGAAAGACGTCCATTACTGTCTCTCCCTCAAATATTGCTACAATGACCGGCCCAGCCAGCGGACTACTGCGACGTCGAGGTCATCAGTCCACCTTGTAGGGGGCCTACTCACGCGCGCCTTTCGGTACGTGGCCTCTACTAGAGATCCTGTCCATCCCAACAGCCATCGATTCTACGTGCAATGTGCCCTGCTCACTATCACTTTAGTTTAGCGATTCGGAGAGCTATATTACTTTGGTTCTGCTGCAGATGGCCTCATTTCTAATACTCGTACGATCACGCAGTATAGCATAGCCCTCTTCATTGCCCTTTGGGTGACTTCGCTTTACCCCAGCCCATGCCCGTTTTGCCCTAAGCCGATGCCCACTTTAGGCCCCCCCCTAGGGCAAAGCGGGCAATCGTAGAGGTTTTTAAAATTGCGTATAATTCTTTTGTTTACCATTTTTAGATAAATTAAGCCATCCTCCATCGAAAAGAATTGAATAACGTACCTTTTGGAAAAACAAAGAATAAGCTAGCTAGGTTAAATACCACTTTTTTTCAAATCTCCCTTAAGGTGCTCTCTTTGAGCCACCTTCCCCTACGCTTAAATCTTTAAAACTACGCAACGGATTTTGATGAGATTTTTTTTAAATAGGTAGAGTAATTCAAGAGGAAGGTTTTTATGTAGGTATAGTACCCGTGCGAAGTCGGGGCGGGTCGCTAGTATAGTATAAAGCATGAAACCCTTAGGGTGTAGCAGATTTATACTCAAACAGGTAAGCACGAGTTATGTTATGACGTATGATCATTCACATTGATATTTACGGGTTTTACGGGAATCAGACAGTTAGCTGGAATATCATAATAATTATGTTCAGCATGCCTAGTCTAGATGCCATTCTGCAATCATACACGACAACTAAGCGATAAGTCATAAATGTATGAGAATGACGAAAAGTCACGTGACTGATACATTATTAAGGTCACGCGACTCATCACATATCGTATACAATTGCTGAACGGCAACCTGCAGTATTTACAGACCAAATATTTTGCACTATTAAGGAGGTTATTGCCGGCAATAATCGCCCGGCAGGCATCAGGCCAGTATCTACGCCGAGTACCTTGATCTCGAGGGTGTTGATCTCCGGGTTCTGCACAAGGAACGAGTAGCCGATCTCGTAGACGGGGTCGCCTGTGCGCATCTGCACGGCGGTGTTCTCGGTCTTCTTGCCGACCGTTACAGTTAGGTAGGGGTCGGGTCGCGAGCCCACGCGCGCATCCTGCCGAAGGACTCATCGGGTTAACGACATTTTTTTTTTAATTATAGCTAATTGGTGTTACTAGCGATATCACATTAACATGCTATTCATGAGGAAACCAATGTCATAGTCTCTTTAACAGAACATAACTGTGTCAAGCAGCGTCTGACTTAAAAAGAAAATAAAGCCGATTTTATTAATATTGTCATTAAATCTCTCCAAGCTTTTCTCCTGCCTGGTCGCATTCGCATGTTTCAATTAATTCAGATGAAACTTTGTAAACGGTAAGGTCATGCGGGACAAATGCAACTATGAGGTAAATCCGACTAATTGAAATACCTACTCTTAATTTGTAAAAAGATCATACTTACCTACTATTGTGTTGCTCTTGAAATAAATCAAAGAATGTTCTAGGTATCTTCCAAAAGTTCTTAAAAACAGATTAAAAGAAATGTCCATTAGTTGAATTTACCTCATAGTTGTATTTGCCCCGCATGACCTTAACGATTATTGCATAATATTTACTGTGTATTTTACCTTTTGATAAATTATACCAATAATTATATGATACATACGGAATTCGATCATCTCACCGGAAGCTTTTTGCAGGAGTCGATGTAGACAGAGAGCACGGCGGAACTCAGCTCCCCGGACTTTATCAGCTGCGTCTCAGTTATAGCCTGCCAACCAAGCAACTCGTGTTACACTAGAACAACACCTAAATATACCGACTGTTAAATAATTTATACAGCTATTATAACATATTGACTTAAATGGACTAGTTAAGCCAATAATAGATACCAATAACACATGTAAAGATACTCGATAAAAGTCGATATTTTAATGACCCGCTTGGATACTACATAGTTTCACCTAAGAATAAAATTAGACAAATTGTACTGTAAAAATACGTTTCAAAAACCATACCCGTGAGAGTTCAGAGACGTCGGAGGAGAGACGATGCCACGACAATCGCAATTCTACTTTCCCATGTTTTGCTTCTTGCAGAGTTTGCCACTGCGCACATAAAAAGAAAGATGTGAGATAGACGACATCAGATCTGTTGAAGTGATTACATTTAAACAATAGCTATTCAACAGCTCTTACCGTATCCCAGCGCCCGAAGCGCACCACTTGAGATATGTCCAAGGAGCATCTGAAATAAAACATAATATTAGACTACAAACACGGCAAGCAATAATTAATGCATAATTAGAGCTTCAGTAAGCGACCAATATTAAAGGCGTTTAGTAGCGTTATGATCACAAAGCCAAGTTATCCAGGCACATCTTTTTCATTGTTCAACTACGTGTTAGTGATAGTACCTACTTAATATACTTAGGCATAAGCTGTACTACATTAGAACGAAAATAATTGAAAATTAGATATTAATATCCATACAGGTGATAAGCACGCTGAAGTCATGTGCGTGTATTTAATGCATGATGTTCATGTCCTAGTGGATACGCTTTAACTACGCTCGACCTCGATTAATGCATTAGAAGTGGTTTACCTAATGTATTAAAAAATATATATTCATGACTCGAGTTCTCAAATAATTACATCTGGTTATAGAGTTCCTAATTCGTATGGTCTTCATCATCTAACCAGATAAATGAATCGCTCAAAAATATGTCATATATGTTAAAAGGATGTTACTTTACATTCCGATTTTATGTAAAGGTTCAAACTAAGATAGGTCCCGCAAGTTAATATTTTCTAAATAGTCTACGAACAAATAAAACATGGAAGCCGCACGCCATATTAAATTGCCTTTCAAAAACGGTCCTGATTTTTTGTTGACAAGTGTCACTCCCTCTTCATGAATGAATCACGGTAATGAATGTCAATATCAACCTATAAAAACTTAAACCGCCATTTAAAAATAGTTGTGATTGGTCCATCAAAGTTTTGATTGGCTATATTCTATTAACATTTGTCAAAGATGTTGCGCCGAAATATGCGCGGTATTAAGAAAAGCGCTATGTCCTGCCCATCTTGGCACAATTGAACAATTGCTTTTGGGGGCATTTTTGAGGTGGCGTTAGACGTCCATGTTATATATGGCCGCAGTAAATAGTACATCATACAGTTCACTTCACTATTTTACATTTAGGCCCACAACACAGAAGCAAGCAAACATATTATGTGTATTTACAAATTTGTAAGTAACATTACATTAAGCTTGTTTGTCGAAATTTTATCGTTTCAAGTATATTACATATCGTATATAGATGTTAGAGTTTAGTGTGAGTTAGGTGTGACATGGAGATTATTCGGCGTGGCGTCCGGAAGCTCGGTCGGTGCAACTGCAATGGCATGAGAGGCGCCGGGAGCCCAGCTTGCGCTGCCGTGCGCGCTAATAGTTAGGGTGCTGTAAGACATCTGTACAGTGGCAGAGTGCTGGTGTAGAGTAGTTGCCGACCTGCCGAGCTTATCGTCTCGCCCCGTGCGGTCCCAGTCGTAAACCTTGACGCCGCACGACGTCCCACTGCTAAGCATCACCGACTGTTGCAACCCACCACATTACACACATATCAAGCTTTTCTTAAATAACAGCATATAACAATAACAATATTTTAAGCTTATGACATATAAACTTAAAATTAAAAGTATTAAAAGTGTTCACAATGTACACTTGAAAGGTTATTTATTAAAATAAATAATAACATTAATAACTCGTACAAATATAGGTACAAAGTAGATATAAATAGGTTAATGGTTATGAATTATAAAATAATGATTAAAAAAATAATAATAAATGATTATATGGATAACGTTATTTTAACGTCTGCCCAAATGATGACCTTATTAAATTATTAACACCGATATCCACACAAAAATATAACAGCAACACGAAAACCATATTGAATTTTAAAACGGCCGCTAAATGACTCTAAATATTACCAACAAGTGAGTGATGATGGTGCGAATTTGATGACTTCTATATGTTAGTAGATGGAACCAAATGTGAATAAAACGTCATAGCAAATCCGTGTCTACGACTACTGGATATGGTCTAGACAGGCTTGCAAGGCAATATTGAGAGTCACACATGAAGTCACTCAAACACGAGAACAAAGCGTCGCTGGGCCCCTTGCGAGCAAGCGGGCCCGGCGCGCGCACGGACCTGCCGAGCGGATCATCGTTCTGAATGCCCATCCCCGGGTCCCAGTCCCATAGCTCGCACTGCAGCACCTGGCTCGTCCTTGAACTTATTATAGCCTTAGGACAAATCACAACAGTAATGAATTAGTTTAGCATCCGCTATGATCGCTTTCGGGACAAGAGAAACATTTTGATGGAACCTCGGCGAATCATGACAATATATTTATATGATTTGATATGAAAAGTGGAATAAAAAGAATAAATCATTTTTTTAAACCAATTTGTACATACACGAGATTTTCGTTTTACTTACCTTGGGCAGAAATTTAGTTATCCATACTCCATATCTTATTTAGCTTACGCACTAGAAGCATAATGCAACTAAAGTACCGAAGCACAAAGCGTGGTCTAAATAATCATTTCAAACAATTGTCTCTAAAATTGTAAAAAAAAGTTGTTGAAATGAGTATCTAGTCCAAATTAATAAGCGTGATGTAAGATCGCGCGCCTTCGAGCCGACGGTGAGCGCGGGATTCGAGTAGAGCAGCGCTGGCACCGCGCGGCTGGAAGGAGTCGTAGGGCCCGCACCACTACCGCCACACACGCATGCGCCGCCACACCAGGCAGGGCGCCGCCACCGCGCCGGCGCACTCACCTGCCCAGCTTGTCGTCCTCGTTGCCCTCGTCTTTGTCGAGCACCTCTATTTCCAAAGCTTGACCGAGAGATTGCATTATACGCGCCTTTACGCCATACGCGCAAAGTCCCACGCAAACATAGCAAGGAAAACAAAATAAGATGCACAACTTTATCTAAAGTATTAATAATTAAAACAAAGTGGCCAAAATATTTGACGTTTCCGAAATGAAATGTGATGACTGATGAGATATAATTAAGTCAGTTATATTAATTTTATTTTAACCACTTCATAAAATAAAATAAATATTCTAAATAATACACAAATGTTTGAGTGATTTACTTTTATTGGTTTCTCTCTTCTTGTATCAGTAACCAAAGCCTGTTAAAATAAACCATCTCACATTTTTTTAAACTGCCATAATAAACTT
>JALPQI010028222.1:0-11194 GCA_025490895.1 Thaumatotibia leucotreta | reverse complement strand
CTACAGACAAATTAGTTTGCGTTAATTTGATATATGATGTTTATCATTTATCTTTGACGAGAGGCAATTAATTCTGACGCCGTTTTTTCGGCGAGGTTGTCAGCTAGATGCCATCGGTTTTTTCACTCCTTTATTGTCTCGGAACCTACTCGGAGAGCTTGAACAAGACTGTACTCACAATACTCATATCCTGCTTGATAAAAAATAGTTCTTAGAACAAGCTGTTGTTTGTGTTAATCATAGAAAGGAGTTTTTACACTCAAATATCAATAAAACTATGATAAAATTGTTAAATGATGTATTACTATTAGGACTGATTAAAATAAATAAAAATACATATTTTTAATATAGGTCTGTTATGCAGAATTTCTTTATAGGTTAGTTTTATTTAACATAATTAGTTATTTTAGTTCAATTTTTTAAATTTTTTTCGAATAGCTATATGTTAAATATATGGATGAATAGTGTTCTTCTCGTGAATAAGGTTCTTGAGTGGCGGCCACGTACCGGAAGGCGTAGCGTGGGTAGGCCCCCCACAAGGTGGACCGATGACCTGGTGAAGGTCGCAGGAGTCCGCTGGATGCAGGTGGCGCAGGACCGGTCATTGCGGCAATCTTTGGGGGAGGCCTATATTCAGCAGTGGACGTCTTTCGGCTGATATGATGATGATGATGATGAATGTATTTTCGAGTCGCAACCTTAGTGCATTGTTGAAATTTTTATCACCTTCTCTAATAATATGTATCTGATGGCGGATGTCATATAGTCTGTTTAAAAAGAGTTGAATGGGGGCAGAAAATGGAACTAATATTTTAAACTGATTCTAGTGTATAATCAGGCCGACGTATCTTCAAAATAAACTATATTTATTTCTATGATTAATTAATTAGCATTACTCCGTGCTGTCAGTGTAACAAAAACTATAATTTAGCACTGACATCCCTCAAATACTTAAAAAACTCATCATTTACAGACTACCTAAACCATTACTACATATAATCATCAAATGAATAACTTTATTTGGTGCCAACGGGATCATCTAGGGCTTAGGGGATACGTGCGAAAAAAAAGTTGAAAATCCTACCTAACATATATAGGTACATACGAAACAAACTTAGTCAAAAATAAAACTTTTGAAGTTAGTTAGTAAAAGTTGCTGTAATTTAGGTTATTATGGATCCTAAATAAAACATTGTATACGTCACTATCGATTATCGAAGATAATTAACAACAACACGCAAGTTGCTTGAACTGTAGGCATTGTACAACTGTACCGCAATGTTATGTTTACCTCGATTCCACTTCTTCCTAATCGTAAGAGCAAACATACCAAATAGCTGTGCCCAAATACATCAACTACAAAAATAGCTTTCTCGTCTGTTGGCAATTCTGAGAGCGTTATCGAAAAGGAGAAAATGTTCATATTTGTCATAGGTACAATCTCAATGTCTAAAAACTTGCAACACTACACAACTAAATAGATTGGTAAGAAGTTAAATATCAATTAAGAATACAGAAGTAGTGCATAATCCTCTCACTTCACATTTTTTTTTTTTTTATACCACGTCGGTGGCAAACAAGCATACGGCCCGCCTGATGGAAAGCAGTCACCGTAGCCTATGGGCGCTTGCAACCCCAGGGGTGTCACATGCGCGTTGCCGACCCAATAAGAACTTGTACACTCCTCTTTTGAAGAACCCCATACTGTAGTCCAACGGGAAAACCTCGGCAGGGAGCTCATTCCACAGACGGACCGTCCGCGGGAGGAAGTTCCTCTGAAACCGCACGGTGCGCGACCATTTAGGTTGCAAGGTGTGAGGATGAGCGCCCAGTCGGTGGCGAGCGGTGCGATGATGAAAAGTGGACGTTGGCATCATGTCGAACAGTTCTTCAGAGCACAACCCATTGTACAGACGATAGAACACACATAAGGAGGCGAAGTCTCTCCTTAGACTTAAGGGTTCAATACCGCCTGTGAGTAGGGGTCTGACTTGCGACTTATATAACAGAAGTCTTTGCCCCGGAGTAAAGTATCCCCTCGCTTTATTGAGCACCCCGAGCTTTTTGGATGCCAGCGTAGCTTTTCCCTCTAGGTGACATCGGAATTGGACGTCGTTGGAAATGTCGACTCCGACATACATAATATGGGGTATGGAAATTTCCTCTTCAATATCTATCGCATGAAAGTTAATAGAGACTGAAGGATTAATTCGGACATTTTCCTGAAAACACGATGGAAAAAGCCGATGCAGATGCATTCCACGAAAAAGTCCACACCAATGTCAGGTAAAAGCACGGTTTTCCTCAAAATTGTGGGTATATCGAAGTTTTCTTTCGTGACCAGAGGTCAAAAATATATATACTACCTAATCATTCTGAAAAAAAAACTCGGAATACACTCTGTATACGAATTTATTCTCATAAGAGCTGGAGCCTATTTCCCAAAAGCTTGTAACTGTAATTCAAGCAGAAGTCCTTATCTAATTTTATAGTGAAAAAAAAAAGAATACCACTTGTATTCCAAGTTGCAAGCTTTTGAGACATGGATCCTGGTGTTAATGTAGGTCATTTTAATAGTGAGCAGACATACGGTAATACAGTCTGTTGGTTGATGTTAATGAAACCGTCAAATTCATTTCCGATAAAAGTACAAGCAAATAACCGCGTGGGACTAAAGCGTCCGACCATCTGTCAACATTTTAAGCGAGTTCTGGGAATGTTGCATGCAATTTTTACTACAAAAATATTGTAAAACAACCAGAGGAAACGCGGTAAACTTAAACAGATTTTTTTAGTTGATTTTAATATATTTATGAGTATATTACTGCTACGTATTCTTAACTCATGTCATGTACAACCAAACTTTGATAAGATATTACAATATAAGAAATATCGTATTATTATTAATAATTAAATGCACGCCTACTGAGTTAATATATGCGATAGATACGGAAGAAACTTCATGTGCACATTTAATAACTATACTTCATTACCATCATCATCATATCAGCCGAAAGACATCCACCGCTGAACAATTGAACATAGGCCTTAATATTAACTATGTACTTAATAAACAGAAAAGTGAACTTGCATAATCATTTTAAAAGAAAAAAATAGAAACGAAAATCGTAAAACGACTGTAAAAAGAAATCACTTAGGTATTTGTAATAATAGTTTATATTAATAATTTGTTGTCTAGGTACATGGTATGCTGTAATCTAAGCCTCGATTTTCCAATGCACATTGCTTCTGCTTCCGCGAATTCGAGCCACCAACCCTATGTTTACTCCTGCCTGCTACATAGCCATTCAGTAAATAATCAACAATACATTTACCGTTCGCCGCTTTACGTGGTGATTGGTAGTAATCGGGCCAGTTAGCTGCAGGCTTGAGCACATTCCAGCTATGGTCGCGCAAGGTGATTATTAGTGCTGGCATTCCTAACATATAGACATGGGCCCCTTAACAGTAAACAGGTATTGAAAGCACGATTATATTTTTTAAAGTATTTCTAAGTTTATCCTCAAAAGGCACTGCAATAACATGTTATAATGATTATTAAATTATAAGATCTGAAAGATTCCCCTTGTGATCGCATATTTTTTGACGTCGTATTTCAATTTATTGTATTTGTACATAAGTAATGACCCTTTTGCAGAAACTTATCTTGCATAAAAATATTTCATATTTATAAACCTTATAATTATAACTTATAAGAGTGACTTCGTCGTCGTAGAATAATAAACCGCGAAAGCTTATCAACTAGGCGAAAAATAGCGTATCCCAACTAACCTTATATTATTTTATAATAATTTGTTACACAATAGCTAGTTTCTGGCATTTGAGTTGAGATTTAGAATAATTGCTGTTGTGGTAAGCAACTTCAACTTAAATAATGATAATAATTATTGACAAAATGATGGTTCGTTGTGGTCATAAAACGTAATTGCTACCGTAGCTATGCAGTCATATTATATTTTACAAATGACCTGACTATTTAGATTTAAGTAGAATAGCTTTGGTCATTGAGCAATGTTTTGTGTAGGAATTCTGCAATATTTAACATTAATGCGATTCCGAATGTAAAGTGAGTTAAGATATCGATAGTGTTCAGTGGCCGTACCGTAAGTTCGCGTTAATAACGACGATGCAGCTCATGGAAGGCATATACTTTGCATAAATTTTAGAAGCAGAATATAAGTACCTACATTGGAGTTTGTGTTATTTGGATATACAACTATTTTATTGTTTATTTTATAGATATTATGTAAAACTTACCTAATTTATGCGTTACAAATTATTACATACTTAACCATAAAACATCGTAAACGTATCTGCTATACAGGCTTCGTCACTTTCGTCAGGGGGCAATAAACGTAAAATAAATCTGCAACAGGCTTCGTCTCATACAAATCAAACATGGAATTCCGCAACAGGCTTCGTCTTATTATCTATATGTTAACACATAGCTAATGAAACCATCCTGAATCGTACTTTTTTTTTTACATTGCGCAACCCAAATGTCCCCATTACAACGGCAGCCTCACCGCGTTGAATGGCTAAGGAAATCAACAAGGATAAGGATCGTAGTTGGTGCAACAGCAACAATTACGATCCGGAACGAGGATCATACCACACGTCACACCCCTTATCGGTTTATATATTCAGACTTGTGAGCTAAATTATTAATGATAGAAGGATGGATACTGTATGTTATACTTAGGTATGCCACAGAACATGAGATCACTCGGAAGGACTGCTGACAGCTTTAATGACCACAATAGAATTTAAACACTTTATTCCATTATTCATTGTAATATCAATGTTTTTTTTAAATGTAATGCTACTGTTTTGATTTAATATTTTAATGTAATTTATATAAACATTTCATTTGACATTGATCAAATATAAACACTGATTTATGTTACGTATTGGTATGAATGGTAAGTCGTTAAGTTGAATAAGGTTAGTAGCAATATCAAATTTGTTTACTTTATTGTCTAATACGTGAGCTAGTCGTAAATTTTAACAGCATTGAGCAAGCATCAGATTCAATGAATGTAGATCTTGATATGCATGCCTTGAATGTCCATTTGTCACACATTATAATTCGTAACATGTCTGTCACCGCCTTACCCGATAGCATCTTACCTTCGCATATACTGGTAGATACCATATATTATTATTGTCGTCATTCATTCCTTGGAGAGCTTTCCACTCACACAAAACCGCAAGTGAGCATTTCCCAAAAAAAATGTACTTAAATACGAGCCCCGATGCATAAGTTCTCGTCCAGTTAGACAGTTTTTCGAGATTATCCCGTTCATCCGGGGGAAAAGGTTTAGAGACAAAACCTTCACTATTCAATAGTAGTACTAAAGTAGTTTCTTTGAGTATAAAATATTTGGATTTAATAAATCAGAATTTAAAAAAAAAACTATTTTACGAGAGGTATTTTTTTAAATTTTTTCCACAATTTTTAATTTTGTAAATAATCAATGAATGTAAAGAACGCCATTAATATTAAAGACGACATGGTACACCTGATGCACTGCGAATTTTGCGTCAAGCTTATAAGCGCGGAATTACGGTGGTGAACGAAAATATAATTTTGACACTGGTTTTTTAAAATCGATTTATTAAACAACAAAAGCCTACTTCAGATTGTTGTGTCTCTTGAAATGTAGTACATTAACCATGACTAACGTTCATACAATTTATCATTAGCATAATGTGATCATTTTTAAAATATTCAAAAATTTGTAAAAATTGTTTCGAACTAGACGAACTCCACTGCATCGGGGCTCGTAATGCTGCTACTAAACTTTCCTATTTAGTTACCATTTTTTGTATGATTATAAATATATTATCTATTTTGTATTAGGCAAAAAAATAGATACATTGAATAATCGGATTATCTATTTAATACTGGTACATGTGTGTGTGTTGTATTGTTAACCTGTGGGTATAATAATCCTTAACCGCTTAAAGGAGCTAATACTGTGCGCTAGAAAAAGAAAAAAATATAAACAAACTTAAAAACTTGTATTATTTCATAACGAACGCACTTTCAGAACATAATTTCGGTCTCATCACAAACTCGAAACCTTAACCCTTGAGTTTACATATATTTTTATTATTATATATTATTAAAATTATTGATATTAATTAATTATTGATAGTCTTAATGTAAAAATAAATCAACAAAAGTATTTTAGGAGATGTGTCAAAGAAAAACACAAACTTGAAACAAATTTTATTGAAAATCAGCCATAATAAATGTGTTACATTCTTTTCGGATTCTACTAGCACACGGTACCTACATACTTATATGACTTGATTAGTCAACTCATTCCTGTCCTTTTATCAAATACAGTATAATAGCAAGAGACCGCAGGACAGCCTTGCCAAGTTTTTGCTAATCCGCTATTCGACCGCGACTGCCGATGTCGTCTGCGATTTTTTTTCATTGAGGCTATGTTAATTTTAGTGTAACCATGAGTTTCATGATCATGAGTTAATTATAAAGTGACTGCTAAAACTAGTGACGGGCACAAGCGGATATCAATTTGATTGATTTAACTATCCTGATGTGTTTTTAACACTAATACTGTTGGAAATTCAGTTACCTAACAGTTGTACGATGAACATTGATAAACAAATTAGATTAAAATAGGCTTAATAAAAACAAAAATCACAATCGTTTTCATTGTGTTACGAAAGTTAGGGCTTGTCCATTAATCACGTCTTACGATTTTGGCCTATTTTGAGCCCCTCCCTCCCCCATGGTGATACTTGGTGATATTTTCAGGACCCCCGCCCCTCCTAGCGAATATGACATGTAATTTATTGCCAAAGTTTTTTTTTTAATAACACTTGCTCCGGGTTTGACATTTGGTTAATCTTAACCCCCCCTCCCCCTATACAGTATGACGTGATTAATGGACAAGCCCATAGTTATACAAATTTTCTTTTGAATAAAGCCCTCATCTTCCTACATTTTTTTTTCGATCGATCTAAAAGCTATCAAATTGCTTTAAATCAACGTGCGGGCATCGTTTGTATTTAAAATCTGGTATAGAAGCAGAAATAAGGACAATTCCCAGTAACGTTTCCCTGCTGAATATGACATTACGTAACGTAACGTTACCGACATTGAAGCTAATTTGATTCGAATTCGTGTCTTACCTGTGTTTGTACACACATCACGCGCACGAAGCGAGTTCAATAGTATCTTGGAAGCAAGCTCAAATTTAAAATGTCTTTGTGTTGTGTCCCAAAATCACTGGATATCAAGTTGATGTTATCAACTATGCAATTTTTGTAGATATTTGAATATATTTTTTACTATTCTTATTCTTTATACATTATATTAATGCGAAACGGAGATCAAAAATATCAAAATTATGCCATTTTGTACTTATAGCTCGAATTAGGCTTTCATTGAAATGTATATAAATTCTGCGAACCAATTTGGCAACTGCACTGGAAAAAACTAGTTGACACACAGGTTTTCCCTTTTTGAATTCTTCGATACATTCATGTACACAATTACACAGTGACGAAATATAGGGCGTGGTATTTGCTCCACGTAATTTCAAATGTAGACAATTAATATGCCTTCGTCAGCACCAAATGCAAATGTCAAAATATCTAAAGGTGCTTTAAAACCAAACGAGCATTCGCTTATTCTATCCCCCACTCTATGAAATCTACGAATTTCGACGAATCACGTTTTGTGTAACGAACGAATTTCTTAGTGGGGGATAGAATGAGTGAATGCCCGTTTGGTCTAAATGCACCTTAAGCGAATGTTGTATGTAGGTACACAATAGTTGTGTAGAAAAACGTGTCCAACTCATATCAGTAGTAGGATCTACGAGTTACTGTTGTCAGCACATACATTATGTTTTCCCACAGATTTTACGAGTATGACATACTGTCAAATACTTAATTTTATTTTTTACATATTCAAATTAGTTACTTTGAACTACAAAATAAATAAAAAAAACATTACTAACAACTTCAAGTATCATAAGTTGTTTGTATGTTTTGTTTTATATTACATTGATTATTTTATACCTCAGTAAATTTTAATGTTTAAGAGTCTAGATCATTTTCATATCGCCTAAATCTGAATACTTAGATTACTAGATTACTCTGATTAGTGATTAGACTAGACAGAACTTCGATAAGCGAATCGAATAATATTATGAACTTTGCGTTAAATATTAGGTTTAAGAGTTGATCTCTTTCACTGGCTCACATGAATAAAGACGACATGAGGACAACCTGTCAAAACGTTTACATAATAATGATGCAACCTGTAAGTTTGCAATCATGGATGCCTTGCTACTAATCATGTAGGTATAATGGGTACAGTATACGGTGAATACCTGCTTGTATACATTGCATAACTGCGTACGCAATGACATTGTATGTTTTGTTTAGTAACGCCCTAACAGATGTGTTATTGAGTGATTTGGGTCATATAAACTCTTAGCGATTGACGACTGATTATTGATTAAACTTGTATATGATATGCAGCAATAGAACACGTACTTACCAAATCCTTGGCAGCAAATGAACTGCACTGTCTAGGTACTTTATATTTACTAGCCGATTTCATTCGATGACAGTCTATTTCCAAATTGCTGAAAAAACATTAAAACCGACGAAGCAATGGAACAAATTGTCGAGTTTTTTTTTGTGTGTGTCTCTACCTACGATAAACCTGTTGGTCCAGTGTTTGTCGTCGTTGCTGTCGCGTTCTAACAAAGTATACGAGCTCGTACGTGACGCATAGCATGATAACCGGCAAAAACAGGACTATCATAAGGCTCCAGTGGCCTATACCACAAAACTTTACAAGCGTACAATTCTACAAAATTGTATAAATTTCCATACAAAAAGTTGTCAATTTTGTAGAATTGTGCGCTTGTAATGTTTTGTGGTATAGGGGCCAAGCCTGCTACCGCGAACATCGAAGTTCACAAATTTCGGGGATTTTCCCCCAAATCCCCGTAATTTGCGGATTTCGTAGTTCGCGGTATGGCCGCAGTAGGCTTATGATGGTATCGTTTGTCTTCGTTGCCGTCATGTTTGAACAAGTATGCAAGTGCGAAAGTACCCCGTAGTACGATAAACACCTACCATAAAAGCCACCTGGTTCCTCAAAAATAGTTTTACCGGTCAGATAAAATTCACTAAATTCAATGTATTTAAATAATTCAATTTTTTAAATTTCGATTTGAAGTGGCAATGGGCAGGCCACATTGCACGCTGAGCAGATGGTCGATGGGGTCAAAAAGTGCTCGAGTGGAGACCACGGCTAGGCAAATGCAGCGTAGGACGTTCACCCACAAGATGGACAGACGACCTTATAAAGGTCGCCGGGACACGCTGGATGCAGGTCGCATCTAACCGGTACATGTGCAAGTCCAGAGGGGAGGCCTATGTTCAGCAGTGGACGTCTTATGGCTGAGATTATGATGATGATGATGACTATATTTAAGCCCAAACTGTGGAATCCCACGAGTCCTCGTGATCACTGGGCGCGGCGGACGCAGTGAAGGGGACGTTTGACATTTGCACCCCGCTTACATAAGCCGCGTGACTCGCTCATCCGCCGTCATTATCCCGTCATCTACTGAACTATTTCCTAGGAATATTTTAATATTTGATTTTGGAATACGCTAACAATTTGCCAGCTTCTGGTTTCAGACTGATTGGGTGTAGTTGGTACCTAATGGTGTTTCTTGTGTATATATCTACACGTAATGGTGTAGATAGATATACAAGTCTCAAGCAGCATATTATAGGTAGGTAATGAGTAGGCGCCTATTTGTAAGAAAGCTAAGACCACACACAGAACAGAACAAGTGCAACGGTTCCATACACAATGGGAATCGTGGAGATGTAACGAGCTGCAATAAGATGATTGCCACAAAGAAAAACAGGAGGGCGTTAAATTTTATAACTGAAGATACCATCTGCTTCGTTTATTCTAACTCAATCGTGTCCACAAATGAGCCAGTCGGAAAGGTTGTTGTTAGAGAAAAGGTTTAAATAATTTGTAACTGTAAAGTACTGAGCAGTGGCGTAGCGTGCCTGGTCGGAGCCCCGTATAAAAATTTTTTGGAGGCCCTTATATGGAGGTAATATAAATTAGAAAGTTTTTATTCTTTTTCCTTACACGCTTTGGGGGCCCCCGTGGCCCGGGGGCCCCGTATAATTGATACGGCAGATACGGCAGTAGCTACGCCCCTGGTACTGAGGTACTCAGTTGAATACATTATTAGTTAGTAGCATGAATTAGGTCAGCACAGTCCTTTGAAGCCTTGAAGATGTCCTTTACGTCTTTTTGCTGATATGGCAATGATGGTTGGAGAAGCTACTACAGATCAGGTAAATACAAAAAGGGACACAGGTAGATAATGTGATATATTTGTTGTGGTATCGATGCAATTGGTTGTATTAAGGTATTATATTCATTTTTAATAACCGTTAACGAATGCATGTCAACAGCACCAATTTCAAAAGGCATAGAGGCTATTCACCTATATTTCGGACAGCACGCCAAATTAAGTGAATATAATACGGTTGGGCTGGCACAAATAAAATAAATCGAGACATCCTAATGGACCAAACAGTTTCGTCGTAAAAAGTATTGATTACTTCCAAAACTTGTCTTGGAAATAAAGATGACTTTTTTTACTAACTGACCCTTTGTCCGTAATTGGTATGTCCGAATAACGTAAAACTTTATATAGTTAATGTCCCGGTATTTATCACCGTCCATAAACCCCGGCAAAAGCCTATTGTGCGATCGATGCCTCATGAATTATTAATCGAATAAAAATCGGGTATCGTCGCGTTTGGCGAGATTTTCGAAATCGATTGTGCTCTTACAAATGTATGGTCGGCGCACCTAATTAAAGGTGTAAGCTGTAGATTTATTATCAAGATCCGTTGATAAATTAAATATTTTTACTTTTATGACTGCGCATAATATATGGAGACGACTAATGCGTTTAGGTATATCTCTAATGTCACTTATTAATTATAGAAAGAAAGAAAATTTACTTTATTAGCACAATACAACTTATAATAGGTAACTATAAATAACAACATATAAAAACAGATTGCGCTAAATGGGCTGCACTCAGCTTTTGTGTCACGAAATGAGCCACAG
>JALPQI010028221.1:0-10134 GCA_025490895.1 Thaumatotibia leucotreta | reverse complement strand
AGAAACAAAGTAAATTCAAGACCTTCCAGAACAGCTTTGTTTAGTAAAAGTATTCTGGGAATGGCTCCAAAAATTTATAATAAAGTTCCGATAAAAATTAGAAATATCGATAATATTAATGTCTTCAAAACGAAATTATTCAATTTTCTAGTTAACAAGTCATACTATACCATTAATGAATTTTTAACAGACTGTAATTAATGCCCACTGTGCGTTGCATGTAGCTACAGTCCATTAATTACAAAAATAAATAATTTGTACGCCTTCGGGCACGACACAGTGACACAACTACGTTTTTAAGACCTGTACTTATGTATATACCTGTGTTGAACAAATAAATGATTTTGATTTTGATTTTGATTTGATTTGAAAAAAAACCCGTGTTTGAATAAGTGGTGTGAAATAGTAGATTGTGTTTGTGGGATCAAAACGGTATATTTCCGGCGTGGGCGTATATTGAATCCTGAATGAAGTGACGGATCAACTAAAGTGGAATCCTGAGCGTAATGAAGGATTCAAGCGTTAACGCCCAAGACGTAATAATTTTGATACCGTGTGACACATACTGCTTATCACACCACCTATGAGAAAAATAAAAGATATATATCACATATTTAATATTTATGCAAATAATCGATTCTGAAGAAATTTTTATCAATTATGAACGTACTGTTTATTTTAATATTTCTTTGTATTTTTTTAGGCTGGCAATAGAAAGTCCTTGAACTGAAAAGTGCCACTTTGGTCCCTCCTAGCAGGGAAGAAAAGACACGTATTCGAATAGGTGGTGTGAAAAAATTTTTTTCATCAGAGCGACTCGAATATAGGGGTTTTTCTGCTTGAAACTAGTGAGTCAAATGCAATTTTCCTGAGAGATTGAAAAAAAAACTTTAATTTTTTCCGTATCGTTGCTTATGCTAGTCGTAGGTCATATTTTCATGCTGCGGGGTATAATGCAAACTTCGAACATATAAACTTCATTATAATCCGTCACTTTCATTTCGTTACGAAAAAAAAGATAGATATAGAATATATTATCTCGATTCGTCATTCGACTTTGAAACCTTCGTAGTAGGCCCTCAAAAAGCGGGAATGAATAACTCGTTCGGATGCAAAATAAAATTCTACCTCATGTCAAACTTGTATAATAATAATATTTTCTTCGGTTACCGCGAGGATTACACATGAAATAAAACTACGAAAACGGATAAACTCGCATATATTAACTAATTTTAACTTCATTCCGACGTTTCGAACACTTTACAGGGTTCGTGGCCTGCGGATGACTGAGACTCCGCAGACCACGAACCCTGTTAATATACCCTGCTAATATACGCGAGTTTATCCGTTTTCATAGTTTTATTTCTTGTATAATAATATTAAACCTATAAAAATCTTTAGGCGTTGCACTTTGTCAGTCAATTCCTTAATACCGCTCGTATCGCTGACTGGTCGCTCGGAACTGTTCTCCAAAGTCTGAACTCTCTGTTCTAGGCTACCAATACGATTACCGAGCTTCTCGACTGTGATAAATTCTCAAAATTAGACTTGATATTAGATAGCTCCAGACGCAATAAATATTTGTTCAAGATTTTTGGTGCGTGTAAATGTTGAGTCCCGAGCAAGCGAAAGATTCTATAATTGCGCGTTGAGGGATTCAAAGATACCAGATGCAAATGTGAACACTCTCGTGTGGAAGCTCTCGCTTACATGAGCAAGGTAAGTGTTGTTAAATAAATTAATATGAAAAAATAAGTGGAATAGTTAGGAAAAAAATGATAAAATAGAATAATATAATTTATAAAAATGGACAAATAGTTATAATCATTGATTTATCGTTAGTTCCTCAGCTATAGATGGCGCGTTTTCGACCGGAGGCACCAGTTGACCTGAAGTGATGTTTTTACCGCGCGCTCTCCGCCGTCTATCTCGTAAACGGTTAACGGTATAAAAAATGTTTTTATGCAAGAGTTGTAGAGAATTTTATATTCTACAATATTGATTATACATATAAAGAGTAAAAAACCCATAGGAAAAGAAATATTTACAAAAAAAGCTCAAAAAGACGATTTTTGTGACCTTTTGACCTTGAAATTTAATAGTTGCGCACACCCTACCACATGTAGGTTTTGAGACAACTTTTAGGGTGTCAATATACAAGTATTTACAAAGTTACAGCTGGGTATCTCGAATTCCGAGGTGAAACTACTAAAATGACTGGACTATATTGTTTGTTGCAGCAAGTGGCCGCGGCGCCCGAGCCGGCGCCGGCGCCCGCGCACGAGCCGGCGCCCGAGCCCAACGTCACGTACGCCAACACCAATAGCATGGTGAGACTTCGCTTCTTTAACCTTTTCACCGCCATAGTCTGCTATGTCAGACGATCAAAATCCAGCTCATCTCGCCGGAGTTTGATTAATGGGTGAACCAACTTTTTTCTGTCATGGTTACGGTCGCCTGAGTCACGCTGGTTTTATGCATAAACTATGTAAATATGATATTTAAACTATGCAAACGTGCATTTTCTGGTGAACCGTGTGGTGACGGCAGTAAGAATACATTTGTCACCACCCCAACTCCTCCTGCGGGTGTCGTAAGAGTCGACTAAGGGATTGAAGTGTCACTGACCACTATTTGATAGATTGATGATGGGCAGCAGCGTCATAATAGTGGACACATTACTGCGATCGCCAATCCGCTTGCCCAGCGTGGCGATTATGGGCATTTACCTCCTAATACGCATAGTTAATAGGAGAGGCCTGCGTCCAGCAGTAGACTATCATATAGGCTGATGATGATGATGATGAATCTGCTGTCGCAGGCCACCTGACTACGTAGGAAACATATGCCTTAACCTAGCCCTTGACGGCCCCCGACCCCGTGGCAGACCAAAGAAGCGATGGCTAGATGTCGTGAAGGCTGACATGAAATGAAAATGAAATGAAATGAAATGAAATGAAATGAAATGAAATAAACTTTATTTACGACAAGCACAATGAACATATACACATCTTACAAATAATCACACGACAACAGCTTGCCATAAAAGGGTCACAACTCAGCATGTAGCTGGCTAAGCCAGCGCTGTTCTTCCGTTGTGACCCCCCCAGGTATGTACACTAGCCGACGAGGCGACCACGCTGGCAAACAAGTAAAACATAAATACAAAAATGACTTAAAACTAACACAAAGCGTGCCTGTATATATAAAATAATAATAAAAATAAAAATGCGCACAAATGGCCTTGCATCACACTATATAGGACACGTCACGTTGCACACAGTGTGATACCGGCTTAAACACTACATACAACATTGACAATATTCTTTATCTATGACAAAACAAAACTAGGCCTAGCCTACTACCGCGATAATCGAAAATACTCAAACCTCGAAGATTCCTCTCTGTCACTCAAACGAATGCGTTTTTAGAGTGAGAGAGATAAATCCCCGAAATCTTCGAAACTCGTTCCCCGCGGTAGGGCCGCCGTCACGTCACTGCCACGTCAAGCCACATGGCAGCACCGTAGCGCAGCGTCCGCAGCCATCTTACATTTTCTCTTAATTTACTTGTGCCACGTATTCATATTCTTGGTCGTACAAATTACGCAGAAAACTTGAAAACTTGAAAACTTGACATGAGTGTGAATGGGCTTATGGATGCCCAGGATTGCGCAAAGTGGAGGTAATGTAACAGGAAAGATAACGCTAACGAAAGGCCTGGATAACGCTAGGTAGAAGAAGAAGAAGTCTGCTATTTCAAACGATGAATATCCAGCTCATCTCGCCGGAGTTTGATTAATAAGACAAAGGTTTCATTTGGTTTTTATAATGTAAAAATTACTCCTATTCAAATGCGAGTTATCTGCGTAGTGTAACTTTGTATTGGTGGCGACACGAGAACGCTCGATGAAAAATTCATTGACGTTTAAAAGGCTAATGAAATTCACGTATTTCTTCAGCACATAATCATCACCAGATTCAACCGTTTCACTTACCCAACTTGGGTTGTTAAAATTTCTTAAGACTAAACAAAATAACCCTGATGCAAGGATAATGCCGCACCAGTTTCATTGCAATACACTAACACCCTTTATTCATAAACGTCTCCTTACTTACCGATAAAAAATGTTTTTCCTTTTCAGTCTTATACACATAAGACCGAAAGGGACAAACAATAGTTATCGACTTGCTAAGGAGACATTTAAGAATAAGGGGAAAGAGTTTTATTAAAGTAGTGATAATTTCCACAGCTACCGGAGAGTCTAGCGCCTGAACCTGTCCCCGCTCCTGCAGAACCGGTCGCGCCACAGCCTAACAGTATGTCATTTTCTTTTAACCTGTATTGTAATAATGTATAACACAAGGGTCGCGTTTTATAATAGTACATTACGACACAAAATCGTGTTTTATAATTACGCGAAAAACATGAAATTCGAAGCGAGTGGCGATTTTTTAAAACACGACCGATAGGGAGTTTTAAATCGACACGAGTTACGAATTTCATTTTTGCACGTGTCTCGTATGACGTTTTTTAGTGCAGATGGCCCTCCGAAGTTTTGGACCTGACGTAAAATGACACACTTCTCGCACTAGAGCCTAAAAAATGCACCATCTGTACTAAAAAGTAACATTTTACAATTTCGCTGTTTGCGTCTCTAACGCACGCACGTATTGGCTAGAAAGAGAGGCAAACAGCTAAATTTTAACTTTATAAAACTCGACCCAGGGGCTCATTGCATAATCAGTTACTAACTTTGAGGATTTAGTATGGGGAGACGGTATCGCTATAACTTTCCTAACAAAACATTCTGCCAATTTCCGAGGGGGACGAGGTAGCACACATGTAAACGATCTAACTACAAATGCATTTCTTCTTCTCGTTGCTACTCACGCACACTTAAACAATACCACAACACTAAGTTAAATTATCACACTAATACAGTAAAATTTCTATGCGGACACAATTTCAAACTATCGACGTAGGTGTAATCGAACCAATTAATATGGCTTTCAAGTGTCTGAAGATTATCGTATCGATATATTTTTCTAAACGTCATAGATTGACGTGCACCTTGGTACTATATATTGTTGTTTTGAGTATTTAAATAAAAGTAAACAGACAATTAGTAACAGTTATTAATTACTCAACCAATTTTAATACAAAACCGCCTGAATGTCTTGCCATTAACCTACTTCAATTGATTATGTTTTCGTTTATCGCGATCTTTGACTACGAAGGCTGTAACTGTAAGGAAAGTCTCGGTCAATCACGTGCATTTCGAAATCCGTAAATCAATTATAATATTTAATAAATAATATTAATTAGCGGTTGTGAAAGAAAACAATATATGTCCATACGAGAGTACATACGAGTATTATTTATTTTGTTGTAGTAAGAAAGTTTTAGTTAGCTGGGGTAAAACTCACTGAGGCTTAATTGTGAATACTCGTAAGAATACAATTTGAATACAAGTGCGTAGGTACAAGGTGCGTAGGTGCGTATACATACAAGTTTTTGCAATAAGGCCGGTGATATTGATATTCCTTAGTGATATTTTAGTAAGTACCTAAATACAATTTATAATATAGGTCCAACTAGCGTTAGTAGCACTTGTAACAATGAAGTTATTGAATTCGATAAGACTGTGTTTTTATTTACTTACTGTGAGAACACTAATATACGTAAACACAAGTGTCTGTATCTCGACATTTTATACCTACTCTCGACATTGTGTCATAAAGAGTAACGTTCACATCACTATGTATTTTCGCGCGTAATACGTATTCCAAATAAGCGCATTAAATATTCAACCTTATTGGGTTACATATAAGCTTAACATTAGACCAAGGCAGAGTCTTCTGTCTTACTTGATTCACTAAGTCTGATATTTCCTACAAAATTTAAAGATGGGTAGACCTTATTAACCTTAAATACGAGACTACAATAAATGTCAAACTTTCTCAATCAGTTAAAAATGAAAATACGAATTGTGTGCGATATTTTTGAAACCGATTTTGCTATCGATTCCCTGGTACTTGATTTTCTTGAACAATTTTATGTAATAAAATGTTGTAATATAAACAAATAAAGGCAAGATATGAAATGGTATCGCATATTTTATATACATGATGTATTTGAACGAGTTTTGAATCCATACATAGCACATACAGGCATTTTGACGGAGCTTGTTACGGGTACATAACGATTACAAGACTGCGAAGAATCGATGAATGAAATAGTTTTTATAAACAGGTTTGGTCAATGTACAAATTCTTGGCCAAAGTCTTTGGCAGAGGGGAAACGATATGAAGCCGACTCCATTACTAAATCCTCAAAGGTTACTAATGATATTATAAGCGGAAGTCTCTTTTTAGAAAGAGAAATACAAAAGAGACTTTGACTTTACCTTTCCGCTTGTATTTTATTATGCAGTAAGGCCCTTGTTGTCGTTGTATAAATGGTCGATTTAAATGGAGTGATGTAGGCAGCTATCAAATTCTTAAGTTTACGAAACGGAAAGCTTAACCAATTAGGTGAGTGCTGATTTTATAGCAATACTTAACAGTTTCAGATCATGTTTTGATCATTCCTAAATGTTTAATTGTTACATTTATAAAAAAAACTTATCAATATAAAAAGAATACTCTTCTAAAATATGTCCCTTTACAACAATTTCAACGTTGTGCGTTACCTTTCAGAGTATTCAGTGTTTTATTTAACCTCTTGCTGTATCAAATATCTAGTCGCAATTGTTTAAATGAAGGTGTATGTAGTTAAACTAGACGGACAGAGTCGTCATGTATTTTGTTTTGATGATTTTATTTGTCATCTTGCTAGGTCTAGAAAAGCAGTTAACGGCAGCTATGAAGCAGTTAGCCGTCTCGGCGGGAGACGCGCCTCAGGCCGCCCCACAACTTCACAGGCACAAGGTAATATAATTATAGTAACCCAAGGCCCATACAAGGGAAATGTCTAATGTTTGTCATCTGTGATTATGATTGCCAGTGACACACATATGTGATCAAACAAACCTTATTTTACGCCACTAGCATACATCAGTTCTTACTCCTATGATACTCCTATGCCAGTGGCATTGAAATACGAATAATTTTGACATAAATGTTGTATCTCCGGCATAGGAGTACAATATTTTCAGCCACACATTGGTGTGAGTATTAAAATTTAGTGAAACAGTATTGGGGACAAATGTGTTAATTATACTGGCGTTTCGGGCGTGACGTTAACCCCGTGAAAGCTCAACCAGTGTGATGCATAACGGAGTGTCAATGGAATGATGTTAAAAGTAGCTTAGTAAGCCATATATTAGTTGGAAATTTCTAAGAAATAACTTTTGACAGTTATAAATTAAACCTGATTAATATGAGGGTAAGGCTAACCGTTTTTCGATAGTCTTAACGTCATATATATAAGGCTCATTTCTAAAGTGGCAGAAGTTAATTCTTAGAAATTTCCAACTAGTTTGGATGGTATCCGAACTATTTCGGATCTCTGATGCAAAGTAATAATACATTGTCGTTCCTTTAGGCCATGGGCCAGCAGAACGTGTACGCGCACCACGCGGCGGCGGCGGCGGCGGCGCACCACCCGCCCGTGTACGGCGCCAACGTGTACGCGCCACAGGTATTATTTCACTATCACTATATTAGGGAGCGTTCAAGTATTACGTAACGCATTTTTTGAAGATTTTTGACCGTAACTTTCTTGTGTACCCCCCCCCCCCCCCACTCTCTAAGCGCTACGTAACACTCAAATGACCATTTTTACCCTAAAGTTGCGAAAAGTTATGTTATAGTTTTTATCCTTGGTATAGTTTTAATTGCGGTAATCGGATTCCCCGTGAAACATAACTGAAAAGGGCTGCCAATTTGAGTTTTAATTCCCTAGTTATTTACTTTAAAAAAACAATGTTACGTAACGTGGTGTAAGGAAGACCCCCTCCCGCCCCTGTAACGCATCGTAACGTTTTACGAGACCCCCCCCCTCCCCCCTAAATTGCGTTACTTAATACTTGAACGCCCCCTTACTGCACACGCCGGGAAACCAAACATAGCAGGCGCCGTAGGTATATTCGGCCGATCGAAGCAATACAAGAGTTACAAAGCCTACAAAATTTGGTTTGCAGGCGAAACAAGTATACTGCTTTTCTCAAACTTGCAATGAAATGTTCACATACGTATCTACGTCAAATTTGGCCGGAGGTCCCATCTTGCTGTTTCGAATGTTTCGATGACTGAACTTGATAATGTTATGGCATAATTCATAACTATTTAACAGTCCTTGACTGCAAAGTATGGGCACCGGCAGTTACCTGCTTTGTACAAGTGACAACATCTCGACATTTCGCCAAAAAAATAAAAGTAATGTTAAAAAAATGTTGTGAATTTCGTTATTTGTTTGTACTGTGAAATTAACTTCCGATTTTATTATTTCACTACTTTTGACAACAGCACTATACTTGTTTCGCTTGGAAACCAAACATAGCAGGATTTGTATCTCTCGTATCGCTTCGCTCGGCGGTATATACCTATGCAGCCTCCTAAGTTTGGTTTCCCCTCGTCTGCAGTAATGTACTATATTGTCGTTGTAGGCATAACAACACCACACGTTTAGTTGTTAATGACCTCTAATAAGTCTCAAACTTTTTTTTACAGCAAGCAAGCTCAACGAACGCGTCACTAACGTCCGGCATGTCGGCGCCGGCGTACGGCTCGGCTGCCGCGCTTACACAATACCAACCCATGATCAATTCGTACCAGGTGACTATCATCATTAGTGGTAGGAACTATGGGTGCAAAACTTTAACAAAACTTGTCAAGTGGATTTCGTCAAAACTGTCACTACTCTTAGCAACCTCTTATGTCAGTATTGAATCAGAACTTAGATACGATCTCTATTTCAAGTAGGTATTTGTTACTTAGTGAGTTTTGGTTGTCAACCGACGATTTGACATAGCACATACATCCATAAAATATACATATCTACTCTACAGCTACACACCCTCACATTATAAGTTTAAGATTCTGAGATAGGGAATAAAATTGGATACAGATTTTTCAATAATATTCGTATTTTTCTTGGCTAAAGTGTTCCCATATGTAAATTTTAAAGTTTTGTAAAACTTTTGCACCCATTGTTCCGACCCCTAATCATCATACTTAGTACTTACCAGTTATCGTCATCAGCCTATCTAAACCCACTGCTGGACGTAGGCCTCTCCTATTAACTATGCGTATAGACGCATTAGGAGGTAAATGCCCATAATAGCCACGCTGGGCAAGCGGATTGGCGATCGCAGCAATGTGTCCACCATGATGACGCTGCTGCCCATCATCAATCAAATTACATAATGGAATTACCAGTTATATCGACCACATAAACAATACAGAAAATTTCACCAGAATTCAGGTGAATGATAACTCACGCATCGAAATAAAGTACTAATTGCAAAAAAAAGTTAATTAATGAATGACTTACTCTGACTTGCGTCAAAATATTGCTAACAATTGATGTTTACAAAAACAACATAACTACATAGAGCATAACTTTACAGGAGAGCGATAAAACTAAATTCCTTTTTAAATAATATTCATTAAAGCTTAATATTCAGAAGCGGTGGAGATATATAACCACTAAGTTAAGATTACCCGTTTATTTGTGTTTCGGCTCATTACTTTTTTTGGAAAAAATAAAATAAGCCTTGCCACTTACGTTGTTTTTGTAAAATCTTGAGTAGTTACGTTGTTTTTGTGCAAAACTTGATGAACATTTTTGGAAAAAGATTTATTTAATTGAAAAAAAATCGTCGTATACGCTAATATTCCCCATTTTATAAGTCTATTTAGAATATGGTTTACTCTGAGTATTAGTGCTGCAGTTTTATTCGACACTTTTTAGTGCAGTTTAGTATGGGAAATAAAATAAATAAATAAATAAATAAATATCTTGGGACATCTTACACAAATCAACCTAGTCCCACGGTAAGCTCAATTAAGGCTTGTGATGTCGGTACTAGGTGACGACATATATAATAAACAGATACATATAGCTACTTATATACATAGACATCCATGACCAAGGAACAAATATTTGTGATAAATAAATACACAAATA
>JALPQI010028220.1:0-10405 GCA_025490895.1 Thaumatotibia leucotreta | reverse complement strand
AGAAGTTTGGCTGTAAGTATCTGATTTGGCAGGCAATTTGCCCATGCGGCGATTGCAGCAGTGCATATGTTACAACTGGCACAATCAATAAAAATATTTACATCAATGAATGCTTGAAGAAACGGCTAATACCATTCATTCAAAAACACGATTCCTCGAGCTTATTTTGGCCAGATCTAGCTACAGCCCACTATGCAACGGATACCCCAAACTTCCTCAAACAACATGATGTCCAGATCGTACCTAAAGCACTGAATCCACCGAACATCCCACAGTGCCGCCCTATCGAGAGATATTGGGCTTTAGTCAAAGGAATCTTACGTAAGACAGGTAAGACTGCCAGCAATCAGCAAGACTTCCTGAGAAAGTGGAACGCAGCGAGCAGGAAAGTGTCTAATCACACTGTCGCCCAACTGATGGAGGGCATTCGACAAAAATTGCAGCAGGAGTGGGAGAAAAAGTAGAATTTGATTAATAGTCACGATATGATAATTTTGTATTGTTTTTTTCATATATGTGATATAATTCATATGTGTGATATAATTTTGTCAATTAAACCACTAAGCTGACAGATACAGATTTTAGATTTTTTCAAATCCGGTACGAATCAGGCCTTATATGGTCGCAGTTGGGATTGCATTTGTAGTGGTGGTACTAAAAGTAACACTTTTAAGGACCTTATGTAGTTGCAATTAGGTTTACTAGGTATTAGTAAAACGATGACAGTACACAAGAATCGATAAAATACACAAACAATACCACATAATACACAGTAAACACAATGTCACTACATATGCAATTCAATACGAATTTTGTGAGCTTTTTCACTTCTAGGGACACCCAATTGACAACGTTTAAAAATTTTCGATGTCCCTAAATCGAAAACCATTTCGAGATATAAGCATGTAGATCAAAAAAATATGTCTTTTAATTTATTTTCGACATATATATTCGTTAAAAATCTTCAAAATATTTTAAAGGGGAAGTGACGTCACATAGCTGATTCTGCCATCTGCCACTATAACAAAAAAAAAAATTGTCTTAGAATGTCATTTGTGTTTGACAGTGACATAAATAATAAATAAATAAATAAATATCTTGGGACATCTTACACAAATCAACCTAGTCCCACGGTAAGCTCAATTAGGGCTTGTGATGTGGGTACCAGGCTACGATATATATAATAGATAGATACATATAGATACTTAAATACATATACAGCCATCACCAAGGAACAAATATTTGTGATAAATAAATACACAAATAATGCCCTCGCCGGGATTCGAACCCCGACTTAACATGACATGTGACATTTGACACTTGTTACCGTTTTTCGTCGTTTTCTTATGTGTCATGAAACAACACTTGTGACGTCATTTAGCTGATTCTTGACGTTTGTAATTTACGCTCTTTCTGCTCGAAGTAGTAATAAAAAGGGATTTTCGCACTAAAATAGTATTTTTTTATAATAAAAATGTGTATTTCATATAAAACCCCATAGTTTCGATCGTTTTGACAGTTGGAAAAAAGATGTTGATTTGACTTGACAGTCATCATGCCTATTGTCGTTACAAAACTGAGTGCAATTAAGATTTTGTACCGCGAACCTGTTGTATTTCCCCTTACAAACGGCTTTTATTTCAGACTAAACTTCCTATCACACAAGTACTGGCAGAAACTGATCGGTTTCGCGCGCGATCTTCCCTTAGGGGGCGGCGACACTCGCCCTTCTCCCGCTAACGCGCTTCAAACCGCCTGCGTTTTGGCGTACTGCGAGTACTTTGTAAGTTTATACTTAATTATAATCCTCTTTATTAAGGACAAGTCCTGCAGTGTTATTCACTAAGGAAACCGCCTTGCTGTCAGCGCTGTGACAGCGCTGCGGCAACGTCGAGCCTAAAAATGGTATTCACTAATGTACTTTAAAACGACACTAGTGCTCGGCGACGAATGCGGCGTGAGGTGGAACTACACTGCGTCGAGAGTTTGACGTTTAATGTATGAACTTCGTATTCTCTAACGAAAAACAGCGACGAACTCGCCCGCAACCTCACTCACAGCCTCGATTCCTAATGTCAAATAAAACAGCTAAGATTTTAGACAAGGCTGTCTCGACATCGAGCTCGTTGACGAATGCAGCGTCGAATGTGTGAATAAGAGAATAGCATAGCAGTAAGTATGTACTTAGACTTCGCCCACGAGATAACCGCCATGTGGGATGTTGACTCGACGATCATAGTCCCGATAGTCGTTACGGCGAACGGTTGAATAGCGAAGAGTCTCGACCAACATCTTAAGAGTCTCTCGCTAGATGGCTGGATCAAGGGTCGGATACAGAAGGCGGTAGTCCTGGACACGGCGCGGATAGTCCGTCGGTTCCTCTCTCTGCGACCTTAACCACCGGCAACTTGGGCCCGCCCCGTTGCCGGCGGCACCCTAGGTTAGGTTTTTATAATGTGTTTATATTTTGTATTGTTTTTGTATGTTGTATTATATTTTACTTTTATAACCATATTATAACAACCTAGCCTAAGAAAATATTGAGCTACCCTTTAGGGGGTAGCGACACCCGTCCTTCTCCCGCTAACGCGCTTCAAACCGCCTGCGTTTTGGCATATTGCGAGTACTTTGTAAGTTTATACTAAATTATTATTAAAGAATTATAACCAGAGCCCGAAATATCCATGGCAAAACAAAAAACTGCCTGCACCACACAAACATTTCTTTTTGCCCAATGGTTGACTGGTAGAGAATGCCTTAAGGCATTAAGTCCGCCATTTGTACTTTTTTATTGTGCAATAAAGTTTAAATAAATAAATAATAACAAATTATCGTGATCTAGTCAGCGAGTACATACTTTACGGTCGGCTCCAATAATATGTATACGGTTTTGATCCTTATGCCTTTGACATACGTTCCGAAATGTATACATATTATTAGACGTGACTGTACTTAACAGAGATCGGACAAATGTGTGTCATTGTTAGCAATAATATGGATATGCCTACGTAGTTGAATAAATTAACCAATTATTCGTTTTCGAAAAATTATTTATTTGGTAACGGTAACTATGAAAATGTGAGTATAAACTCACCTTATCCTCCTGCATCCGAGATGCCTATTAAAAGGTCTCCTTAAGCAAAAGAAATTCTATTCTATTTCCTACATTATTAGTTCAAAATTCACTGGCAAATTTTATTGTCTGAGCGGCAGGAGGTTAAGGAATCCAAATTGAATAAAAAAAAATAGTTGATTAGTCATTCAATAAATTCGGAGTCATGTCCATATTATTGCGAACAATGACGCAAATTCGTCTGATCTCTGGTACTTGTACTATGACGGTTTTCTTCTACTACACAATTATCGACATCGATAAAATAATGTTTTTAGTACAAATGGTGCCTCTTTTACGCCCTAGTGCGAGAAGTGGCTCATTTGTGGCACGTCAGGTCCAAAAATATGAAGGACCATCTGTACCAAAAAAAGTCGTAAAGTTCGTGAAATATAAATTGGTAACTATCTACCTACATTCTAGTAAAAATAAACATTCAATTTATATTTCTCGAACTATACGAGAACGTGCGAAAAGGAAATTCGTAACTCGTGTCGATTTAAAACACTCCCTTCGGTCGTGTTTTGAAACATCGCCACTCGTTTAGAGTTTAATGTTTTTCGCACTTGTGTCGCAATGTACTATTCTCTCACTGGCTAGATTTGATAGTGTTTTGTTTTGCCTCGGAAAATCCCGGCTCTGATTATAACTAATCAATATAGAAATCATTTTTGAGTCAGTGAGGGCAGCTACCAGATCCAGAGTAGCTACGCGAAAATGCTCTTAGAATACCTTCCCTCGATTAGAAATTAATGAAGATTGGCGTTTAAAAATTTTAGAAATAATAAACATACAGGTTGCGACAAAAATGGTCATTTTTGACAAACTTTTTTTTATGGTAATCGATTCTGTGGAGATGGATCGGGCATACTCTTCGACGAAGAGCAACGAACCTCGCTAGTATCGCCTTTGAGTGGAGGTCTCAAGGAGGAAAGTGAGCTTGTAGGTACACATGAATGGATATCAGCCTATACTACCTTTGCGATTTATATGTAACGCGAGCGTAGCAGTGGCTGTGCCCGCTACATAAGAAATTATTATTTAGTCAATAAATGGCCGTTAAGTGAAAAAAAAACCTATAAACCTACCTGTGTCCTAACGAGTCAATAGGTTCCAAGTTCGAAGGTCCGAATGTAGTGAAAAGACGTGTTGTATCTTACTGGATAGTTTATTGACTAAATAATAATTTCTTATGTCGCGGGCACAGCCGCTGCTACGCTCGCGTTACATATCAATCGCAAAGGTAGTATAGGCTGATATCCAATCATGTGCACCTACAGAGCTCGTGGGCGCCCTGTACACACGTGGAAAACAAGCGTGGAGAGCGAATTGCGAGCCGTAGGTCTTACCTGGAGCGAAGCCAAGAAGGTTGCTCAAGACAGAAAAGCGTGGAAGGATCTTGTGGAGGCCCTATGCACCTCCGGGGTGCCCTAGGAACTACAACAACAACAATCGTTTCTGTTTCTGTTCAGGATCAAAAGCTTGCATGGGACCAAATAGTAGATTGTGTCACAACAATACCGTGTTACATACTGCTTTTCACACCACCTATGAGAAAAATAAAAGATATATCACATATTTAATATTTATGCAAATAATCGATTCTGAAGAATTTTTTATCAATTATGAACGTACTGTTTATTTCATTGTAATTTTTTAGGCTCGCAATTGAAAGTCCTTGAACAGAAAAGTGCCACTTTGATCCCTCCTAGCAGGGAAGAAAAGACCCGTATTCGAATAGGTGGTGTGAAAAATAAATTTTCGGCTAGAAAAACCGCAAATCAAGAATGAAAACTATACAAATATTACACCACTAATCAAGATAATTCATACAGGTGCTCTTAGTAACTGATATGTATTTTTCCAGGTAGAGAATGGTCTATCTGAGGCTGTTCACTTGACATGGCTACTAGTGAACCGGGTGCAAATACTGGCAACACAATATGCTGAACGTATAGTGCAAAGCCTAGTATTGAAAGTTCAGGTGAGATAACTACCACCTAGTATTATATTTAAGCGGTTAAAGTTTTCACACATTATAATTATATTATTGTATACCAATTTATTCTGTGTCTGTAATTTGTTACTGTACCTTTCAAATAAAAATAAAAATAACAATTCTCCGGTGACTCGACTCTATGTTAAATATTGAAATTCAAGCCCTATGTTATATATGTTCTAGGTTTAATTTCAAAAAATGAGTTTATAGTGGTGTACGACGTTCGTCACACATTTACCACTCGTTGTCCACGCCTATAATATTAAAAAGTCAAGATATGTTATACCGGCTCTAAAAGTGAAGCGCTCAGATTACGATGATTCTAACAATCGCTCTTAGTTCTACATAGACCAGCGAGGGGTGTGTACCACTGCAGACTTCTCGCTAATCACATGAGCTCAATGAGCTGGGCCCTAAAATGTCATCCTATGGTATACAACAATGAAATACACAAAATAAAATGCAAACATGTCCTTAACATTACACATCATGCTCAATTAAACTGAATTATATATATTTTTTAATTTTACTATTCATAGAATAATAAATAGGACGCCATTTTGACGTGTTTGACTGACTTAGAGAAAGAGACAGGCTTATACTCATTACGATCGAGAGTAACAAAGATAATCCAATGTTTATCAATAACAAACTCAAAAATGCTTACGTGATTGATAAATGCTAGTTGTCTTTTTTTTTGTTTAGAGTATATATGTATTTTACCTTCTCTTTTACGTAAAAGAGAAAGTAAAATACATACTTGTCAACTGTCAATAAACTGTAGGTGTATGCTGTGAAGTAATATTTCGCTCATTTTGTTAAGAGTATAACCGTATCTTTACTTACATATCATTGGTCCACGCGGTGACTATGCATTTGCAACTGACGTGATAGGGTGGATCAACCAGTTGACTCACCGAAAGTGTGAGTAGAGTTTCTGCCGCGTTGGCGTGGAGTAATTATGCGCGTTCGACGCCGGTGACACAGCGTGTGTGACCAACAAAATCCGATTCCTATGCCAGTGACACACATGCGTGATCAGAGTAACCTTATTCTTATGCCACTAGCATAAATCAACTTCTTCTTCCTATGCCGGTGCCATAGGAATACGAACGTTTTTGACACAAGTGCTGTGTCACTGGCATAAGCACAGAACTAAGATGACAAAGAATGATCGACAACGATTAAAAGCGTAACCAAAAACGAAACGCAAGTGTGTGTGTAAATTTGTCTATGTGTGGTCAAGAATAGGGTTGCCTATTACAACAGAGCAATTATCTATCGATTTTTGACTGATTTATCGACAACATAGTATTTTTATTCATCGTTTTTTTTCCATAAGTTTCATAGTACAATGTGAATTGAGGGTGTCAAATTATAAATTGATAACGTGTGTGAAATTATTATCTGGCGTATCCCTCAAATTTAACAGAAATAATAAAAATCGTATATTATCAAAAAATTCTCACAAAACATAGTAACGTCCATCAAGTTTGTTAAATACACATTCGTATTTAAAATTTGGGACTATGACGGCATTGTAATGTAATAGACAAATTAGGTATGTTCATCGAACGAATATCGATATTGGTAGTTCAACATTTAGTCAAGCTCTAGCGTAGCGTGACAATTTATATTTTTACACAAAATATCCGTTAATATTATCTTTTTTCATAAATTATTAGCGCACAGTGATAGGACAACTAACAATTAATGCCAGAAGGTGATAATTTACACGATTTATACTACTAAATCGACAAAATATCGTTTGAAAACAATCAACCGGCAAATCATATTTACCTGTGAAACGAGTGTTTGCCGTCATTTCTTCGGTGGGTAACAGGACAATCCTTTACACTACATGATACCATATCGGTTTAATTATTTGTGTAAATTTACTTCTTACTAGAATTAAATATAAAATCACTTATAAATAACAGTCTCCGTCGAGACGGCTGATACGGCTGATATGTCACTTCAAAAGTGGGTATGCTTTTGGGATTGTTTTCTATCTCTTTTGCACTCATGTAATAGTCATATGACTGGTGGCTTCTCTTTCACACGCTTCCTTTCTCTATTAAGCGCTAGCGCGGATTCTAACTTTATGGGCATAAGAGTACAATCTGTTCGGTCACACATGCGTGTCAATGGCATAGGAGTTCTATCAGATAATTTCGATCAGTATAGTATTAGCACTTAGTGAAACAGTACTGGAGGCGAACGTGTTAAATGTAGAATAAAAAAAGTGTAGATGATAGTTATCGTTTTAACGCATATGTATTATTTTTTAGGAAAACGCGGGTGCGTCTAGCTTGCTTTTACAATGTGTTGCGGCGCGGTGCCAGGGCTGTTTAAAGGTAAATGATATGAATTTTTATTTTATATTAAATTCGCAAAAGTGTAACCGAGAGTTATGCTGATACTTTACGGCACTATTAAAACCCAAGCCAAGATATAAAACGCTATATAAATCGCCTGACTAGTGGTAAATGCTCAACTTTACGAGAATATTTTTTTACAGGACGAATTCGCTTTAAATATATACAAGATTCTATCATTATGCCACGAAACTCAGTCCGGTGCATTAGTGTTCCTAATCTGTCGTATTATTGGAAAGCTGGAACCGGCCATTGCTATTCGGTAAGTATTCTAGATCTGTAGGCACTTATTTCACCAGATGATTCCTTTAGTTTAAACGATCGTCTCAAAAAATAGTGGTGATTTGTTTGTATTTATTTCATAACTAGACCCCGGATTGTTGTCGCGGTGACGTCACAATAGGGTGATTTGGGGAGTAAATGGAACGTTAGAACAAAATGATTCATAAATTATAAGATAAGTTAAAAAAATATATTAGTAAAACATAATTTTATTTACTATAGGTAGTAGGTACGTAAACGAATACATATGAATAAATACACAATAAAAAAAATCCAGTTGTATTTATTTCACTGTGACGTCACGTCTATTCATAACATAAAGTAAATAAGTTATACTCTATGTCAATCTACATGAACACTGTGGTCTTCAAACCAGAAATAATGGTATGGTTTTTGTATATGATATTGTTAATAGGAATAATGACTGTAGTTAAAATAAATTATTACACATTATGCACTACATAATACACGAAGTAATTATTACTATAATGTAGATTACAGTATTTTTTGAAGTATACAGAACTTCTATTTAATTAATTGGAAGAACTTAAAAGAGTAGCTAATTTGGCAGCATACAAACATGACGTCAGTTTTGTGTTTTTCGTATAAAACTTCATATTGGCAGTGGTTTTGATAGTTCGATAAAAGATGTTGATGTGACTTTACAGTCATCATGCCTACTATCTCTACAAATATTAAATCAATTCAAAATAAATCAATACTCATTCTTTTTAGGTTCGCAAACCTTGCTATAGAGAGATGCAGACTTCTAAAAGACATGCCCGTGGAAGATATAAATGTGCAGCTGACGAAAGAGGACGTTCAAGTGGCTTTGGAGTTACTGCAAAGGGAAAAAGTCCATGTTCGGTAAGTTATTGTAATGGTCCTTAACACTTTCACCGACGCACATGTACGTCCATATTCTTTCAAGTTTGTTCCTTGGCCAAGCCCTCTGACAGCAAATGCGTTTAAAAAAGGGATGTTATCCGGGCCAATCAACTTTTCGATCGACACTATTTTGTCCCGTAACGCAAGTGACAATTTCATCAAGTTTGCTAGACAAAATGCTTTTAAATTGTACATTCGTTAGGCCTCACACAAGTTCACATCGATACATTTAGCTTCCAACGGTTTTTCATTGTAAATATGTATATAGTATTAATTTTAAGTTCATGAAAAGTAACGCAGGAGGCAGAAAGTATGTTGATATAAAAGTTGATTGGCACATCTACCGTTTAATTTAACCCAATATTATTACAGTTAAAGCAAATACTCATAACTAAGGGCCTATTTTTCAGAAACATGAAACTTAATTGTAGAACAAGTAGACGTCTGAATCTAATTAGTCGTCGCGTTATAAAGCGACGTACTAGAGTACATAATATTACAACTTACAAGCTTTTAAGAAACATGCTTTAAGTCACATCTTAAAGGTAATGGAGATAACCCAGAAGATAGCGACACACGTTTTAAAAACCACTGATTTAATACGCGATTTTTCAAAACTTACCTTAATTACATGATAATACGCAAGCCTCGGTTTATTTCGGTTGAATTACGGACTGGTGACAAGAACGTGTAAAATCAGTTTGCTTATCCTGCTTAGGATAATAACAATATGACAAAAAATACATACAAAACAAAAATATCATGTAAATAACAATAATATAGTGCCAATATTTAAATAGTAGCCACTTAAATTGTGCCGTAGATATCAGGAATACCATTTACTTTAATTATAAGCCTCCCTCTCTCGACAAAAAAATTGCCGTGCCCGAAAGGGTTATAATGTCTCTGTAAATTACTGTGTAACATCTTGTAAACCCCATTATAAGTGCAATAAAGATTGAGTATTGAGGAACCAACCGGTTAATTGACGAACAGTTAAAAAAATCTATCGAAAACCTGTTTAAAAGTAACGATTCTTATGAACAGAACCCAATCCAAACAGCTTCCAGCTTTGAAGGTTTGGAAACTTTACCGGTATTCGAGCTTTGGCAAAACGAACTGATAGTAACTATAATCTTCTTATACTTTACAGGTACTCTTCTCTAGTAGTTGAACTGAACTCACTAGCGTCGTCAGTATTTGACTTGTCTCCATTAGATCTGTCGCAAGACCGAGCGATCAACCCTCAGTATATCGTCACGACCAATGTGGACGAACAATGGCTTGTAAACCAAGTTAAAAGCAGGTTCGTATATGAAAATCAGTTTTGCCAGCTTTAATTCTACTTGCGATGTATGTACAATACTTGGCCGTGCGGTGTCAGTAAGAATACATTTGGGACTAAATTATTTCCGTTGTCTTGTTTCATATAACTCTGTCACGCTGCTGTTTCGGCTCAGTATATAATAAAATCCGGTGCAGTTGTATCTCTTTTTCACGCTAGATTTTAATCAATACATGAGAAATTGAAAACAAAACATCATCTCATACAAAAATCACTTCTTCACGTTTTTTAGGGACACAAAATAAGACAACGAAAAGGATTTTGACCCATTTGTTATCACCCCAATTCTTCCCGTGGGTGTCGTAAGAGTCGATTAAATGTCGCTTATCATTCATTTATTGAAGATTGGTGATGGGCAGCAGCGTCATCATAATGATAGGTATTTTAATATTTTCAAGGTA
>JALPQI010028215.1:0-10443 GCA_025490895.1 Thaumatotibia leucotreta | reverse complement strand
GAAGACGATGTCAAATAAGGCCTCGGAGTTATGTTGGAACCGTGTCTCGGAGAGCTGATGTAACAAGGTTCACATCTAAACAAACTAGAGACCCGGTCTTCTGAACTTTTAATAGCTGGTAACGACCCATCGCTGCTAGTCGTGTCATCAAGTTCCTCCATCATACCTTGAGGTTCTTGTGCGGCTACACTTTCTTTACTTCTCGCTGCCTGTTTCTTCCTTCCTTTCCGTCTCGCTCTAGCTTTAGCTATCTCCGCTGCGCTCTGTGAGCCAATCAGATCGATATGTTGGTCTATGTAGTCGCATACAGCCTCGGCTTCCTCTTCAGGAGTTAGATGCCGATCGCGATAATATCCGTACCCGTTTTTAATGTCCTCAAGAGCTTCGATAAACATCCATGACAAAGTTCCAATAATGAGGACTAAAGTTGTGACTAAAGCGATTGCAGTGAGCGTGTCTGGAGATGATAGTCGTTCGGGAATCTTTCCTAGAACGCCATATGTGACTATGTTACGCGTCAATCGCTTGCTGTGCGAGCGGCATGTGTAGTATCCTCTCAAGAGTCGCTCGTTCTCGGATGTTGCTACAAGCCTTAGTATTCTACCGTCATCTATAGAACGCGCCGTTTTAGCACTGATAACATTATTAATTATTGTGTCTAGGAAAAGCCAATGCGCTGTGGTGTGTGGTAAACCAATTCGCCCGTGAAGACACGTCAGATTAAGTCGGTTTGAGAATCCCCAAGCAACTTCGTGGTAAAAACCTGAGATGCTTGCAGTTCTCGAAGATAATTGCGTGCCGTCTCTCCTGCTCCTTTCTAGATTTAGCTTGTGGAGATCTTGCATTACCTCATTTATGGAAATAAGAGCTATGACGCCTGAAAATGCCCCCGCATCTTCAACAACGCTTCTATATTCATATGGTATGTTTCCTACAAAGAATTCATCATCGCAAAGAGGCAATATAACATTTTCACTCTGTTCGTAAAACTCGAAGGAATAATTTTCTTTAGGCGCTGGGCTTGAACATCTTTTCTGAAAAATTCTTCTTAAATCATACTTTTTTATTGTTCTTGGAAATCTATTTTGTTCTAGCACAGCGTATATGCGTTCACCTGCATTTATCGATGCTTCCACTGATGAACTGTATCTTTGTTTCAGCATAATAATGTCCAGCCATTCATCGGGATAGTAATCCGTAGACCCGGAGCTTTCTGTTCGGATCCCGTCAAAACTCACCTGTAACTTTACTCTCATGTTCTGAAGACACAAATGCAACCAACTATTCTTACTTCCATGTCGTAAGAAAAACAAAGTTCCAGAATCTTTTTCAGGTTTTACTGTTATCTCCAGGCGCCACTCAACCATGCTCTCAAAGCACGGCAGTCTCAAATAATGATCGCCATTTATGTTCAGATAGCCTTCTTCAGTGTTGCCTTCCTCAAAAACAATATTTGAAACTGACACGGGATAGAAATCAGATTTCGATCTTTCGGGCCGCATCATACCTAGTGGAATGAAATTCACGACGACTTCTTGAATCTCCCCATGAAATTTTTCACCTAAGAAAATGTTCACATTATCGTTGGCCAACTCTGGGTAGCAAGGAAACGTGCCTTTGATAAATGTCTCGGTGTCGACTCTCAGCGATACTTCATTATTTGTCACAGTAATCAAGGCGTTGTGCCAAACTGCCGGTTCGATAGCAGACGGCGAACATAGTATGTGCAAGTTACAAGACTTCGTTAATCCACTCGCATCTAGACACACTCGCCACTTTTGTAGACTTAGTCTCACTAATGGGTTGCGTGTCTCGCCGCGACGCACCAACGTGCCATAAGGGGACAGCGGAAAGAACCTTATGTATAAATGGAAAAAGATTGATCGTTTTTTCTTGAAATTGTAGTTGAGGAAGGAATCTCCGTCTAGAACGGCGATGAGGTGTGTGAAACTGACGCACGGGGTAAGATGGCAGGAGTCTACGTCGGATTTGGGTCCGACGCAGGGCGTGCCGCCTCCGGTCGGCTCTGGCCTGGTACAGGTGCGGTATCGGATCCGGCGGCCGGCGCCGCAGGTGCGCGAGCACGCCCCCCATATACCCCAGCCGGACCACCCCCCATCGAGCACGCATTCCGAGTTGCTGCACACCTGTAGTTCATCATGCTGCCCGTAGCACTGCGATCCCCACATTGCCGCGGCCTGCCGCTGCGGTCTACTCTTCTCTTCGCAAATCCTCCGGCGTCTTCTCACGCCAAACCCGCATGTCTCCGAACAGAGGGTCCACGGCTGCCACTCGCCCCACACCGCGCCAACGTTGTACACGACGTGTTTCTCTATAGCGCACTGCTCTCCTTCACAGGTTTGAGTTTCTAATGGACTTCCGGTACACTGGCGTCCTGCCCTGGAAGGCCGAGGAGAGTCGCAGCGACGGAGTCTATATCGTTTGCCAGGGCCACAGCGAGCACTGCACGAAGACCACTCGCCCCAAGCGCTCCATTCGCCATTCACAGGGCAGCCCAAGTTCTGTTTGACGCATTGTAAGGAATTCCAGACAACTTCAGAGTGTAGGCCCCAAGTGTTGTCTCCGGCTAGGGCGGCGTCGATAGCTTCGTAGGGGCAGTGCGCTTGCAAGCACCGCTCCATCATAGCGGGGACGATTTCTAGTTGATGCAAGGCCTCCATACGAGGCCAGCTGGCGGAGGCGAGTTGCCTGTAGTCTTCGACCGTGCAGTCGGTGATGAAGCAGGATGCTGATTCTTCGTCGTGGCCCATACAGGGAATGCCGTCGTTGGAAGGTGGAGGATTATTGCACATTCTCGTACGAGTCTTCACGCCTACGTTGTCGCAGGGCCCCCGACAGGGGCTCCACGGTGACCAAGCCGACCACCCGCCGTCCACCGGGCAGTCTTTGTCTTTTATGATCCCTAATTGGCACTCAATATACCATATCTCTTGCGGACGTTTGCTATGTGGCTTTGAAGCTGAGATGGACTTTGAGAATATGAGAAGCAAAAAGACGAATATGTTTTTAAGCATTCTTATCTCGCTATCACTGTGGCGATGTTGATAAATAAGTTGACACATTGACAGCTTGACAATAAGTTATTGACAATAACCATAGTCATATTTTTTTTTTATTCTGATAAATGAGTATTTCGCAAAGAATATACCTAATACTCGAAATTTTGTCAGTTGCAATACAGGGTGTTACACCACCCATTGAAAACCTTGAACGTGGTGATTTAGTAGGCTATACTGATCAATTTTTACTATGGAGCCAATCAAGAAATCTAAAAAAATACTTTTTCATACATATTGTGACCGATCGATAACGACATTTTATATGAAAGAACAAATGTTTTTTTGGAGATTTCTGAGTTAGCTCCATAGTAAAAGTTGTTCAGGATAACCTCTACCAAATCCCCCAGTTCAAGGGTTTCAGTGGGTGGTGTAACAACCTGTATATGAATTAATCAGCTGTACTACTAATACAAGCACACTATATTCATAACAATAAAAAATGTAATATTCGCAGACAATTCCGTACATAAAAAATTAATTCGCAAAAGCATTTTATAAAATATATAGCTACACATCATGATTTTGATTTTCGCTTGCAAGTAAGTAGTATTAACTTGCGAAGTAAGTTAGGTAATTTGACTAATCCGTGGCATCCTATAAATATTTTTCATTATTTTGAAAGTACAAAACGGTTCAAAAAGGTCTTTGAAAAACTAGAAATATTCATTACTCTTATAAGCACGAAAGCAACTTCCATTTTCGAAATGAAAAGTTCTAGTTTCCTGAGTATGACGCACTCACTTTCATGAACCTGAAATGGCAGGCGTATATAAGGGATTCGGTTGTCAACTCTTGGATACCTCCCTCGCAGAAGTTAAAGACATAAAATAGTACGCGCGAAAACTTTTTTTCGGCGAGGGTGAAAGTTGAAGCCCGAGTGAAACGAGGGCGACAATCACCCGAGTTAAAAAAAGTTTTTGCACATGTAAGGGACGATTTTTTTCATAACGAGTGCGTCAAAAAGAGAAATTACCGCGCGCGAAGCGTGCGCAAAGTTCGATTTTGCGCACTAGTTAGGAATGTCTTTACTTTTAGTAACACTACAAATGCAATTCCAGGATCTATTTAATTCGTCTACATAATAAATAAAGAACAAATTTAAATACACATATTTATTTTCATAACATCAACTCTTAGAGAGGTTAGTGGTTTTGAACCAACAAATAAATCAATAAGTCGCTGACCCAATATTAGATACGAAGTTCTATGTTGCGCTAAGATTAGATCACTCTGAAAATGTAACAGAACTCTGCACTGTTGGGGCAGATAAGTTTAATCACAAAATAAATAGGTAGGAACTACAGAACAAAACTTGCGCGTAAGTCATGTGTTGCCTATATAATCAAGCAAAAGCATAACATATTGTGATTATTTACTGGTAATACAATTAAACATACATTAGAAATATACTATGTACCTTTTTCTTTGGACGTCACATTTAAGGATAAAATATAATATGGTCATGTTAATGCCCACAATATGTTGACGAATGGAAACGTAAAAAACTAAAGCATCTCATCTCAGCATCAAATACTTTGTGGGGCGTTTGCAAAAAAATTGTACATAGTTAAGGCACTGGTCGCACCGCGAGCTACTAAGCTATGAAGTATGACGACTATAAACACGAAAAAGGATACGCACTGCCGTGTAAATAGAAGAGACACGGTGATACTCGCCCAGCTATCAGCTATCACCGCCAGGCAACTCGGCAACAGTGGTAGACCCCAAGTAGACTTGTTCAGAACGTTCAAATCTATGTATAGGTAATATCAAAATGTCAGAATATTGAACTGAAAAGACATTCTCCATACTTTTGGTTCCAGTAGTTCAAATCGTAATGTTTCACCGCCGGAAGAGTATCGCCGTGTCTCTTTTTTATACGGGAGTTCGTATCTTAATAGTTCGCGGTGAGACCAGTACCTAAGAGCCTTTAATGATTTTGGATGAAAACAAAATCTAACGTCATACTTTTTGTGTTACGCAGTTAAATTTTGTGTAACGACTTTTGGCAGTGAAAAAAGGAGACAAATTCAAATTTTCTATGCGCGATCAACAATACGCACCTGCATTTTGTAATATAATAAAAAATATCACGCCTTTCTCTACTGCCAAAGATTTTTGGGCAGAGTACACACTATAGTTAATATGACTAACTTTCGTAACACAACTGACGCGATCGTGATTTTTGTTTTTTATCAACGCCTTAACTACGTACAATTTTTTTGCAATTGACCCTTATAGCCAAAATAGCCAAATATTTCGATACACCGAATATGAAAGGTACACGGAAGGAACATAATCTAGTATCAATTCAGAAGGAAAAACAACTATCAGAATAGGGTGAACATCTGAGCGTTTCAACCGCCTAATTTTGGTGGTATATTTTTTGCCGAAGTTCCTATTCGTTACTATGTGCTACTTTGTCATTTGAAGGAGGCACGGTACCTTATACAAATGACAAAGTATATATAACATTGAGATATTTAGAAACATCGGCAAAAATGATGCCACCAAAATTAGGCGGTTGAAATATATTCAACCAATAACATGCAATTTTGCCCTGATTTTTTTTAAGGATTAAACATGTGCTTTCCGTGGACCCTTCATATGTAGTCTGCTGATCTTTGTGAACATTCTGACCGCTCGCTCTGATAGAGCTGTGGCGACGCCATCTGTCGAACTATTTGGCTACTTTGATTGCTACAAAGCATTTGACGCGGACTGTATTTGTTCACAATTAGTTAGGTTAAGCAAATCAGCACATCACATTAACAATGTCTGCAGAATATACTGCAATTTGTCACCATAAGTAAGGTACTAAGGTAAGGTAAGGTCCATAAGTACTTATGTAAATATTATAACAAATAACGAACGTATAAAAACATTCTAGTCAAATCTATAAAAACATTTGCGTATTATAAAACTGTACCAAAAGCTACATTTAAGAATTTTACACTTTTTGTTATCATAAATATCATAACATCATTTTTACTGCTTTTTAAAATGATCATTTATAAAATCAAATAGATTGCTAAGTTTCGATATATTTCTCGTATTTTCATATATCTCATGTCGTTTCGACTTTTTATATGTAGGTATCCTACATTGTCATCTTACATATATTATTTGAATTTTCAAGTAGTGTTCGTTATTTTTTATGGCCAAAGACAAGTATCCTAATAATATTAGGCAATGAATCAACAATATCGCGTGCAATTTAACAGTCTCTAGTTACTTGTCTTTTATGTAATCATCATATTCGTCACCTTGATATATGTTATTTAGAATACTGTCAGGTACAATACACATAACAAAACGAAAATATCACATTAGTAAATCAGCATCCAATTCTGTGGATGATTGTAAGCTAAAAATATAGGACAATGCAGCAGAAGCGAATAAGTGCTCTTATCTACATGCTGTGAAATGGACAGCCATTTTTCCAGCCAACTCCTCATGTCATTGTTCGTAAGATGGCTTCCGTTGAGTCCTCGCAGATGGCAGGCGTATCGAAGAGATTCGGTCGTCAATTCTTGGACACCTCCCTCGCGGAGTATGGCCTGGTCAAGTTGGAGAAGCATGAAGGCTTTGTGCTTCAGTTTTGGGACTCTGAGGAGGCCGCGTTTGTGGCCGTACATTTTTAAGAGGTGACCCTGAAATAGAGTTGATTTAAGATAGAATAGTCTTTATAAAGTATTGATTTCAGATTTTTAAACTAATGGTGAAAAAGTTAGAGAGGAACTCAACAATATATCACAGTTTACTCTTTTTTTGTTATTTATAATATATCTACCTTACCAGTTTTTTTATTTTTATATATCTTTTACCCTATTTGATGTTGTTAAATGTTTGTTTGTATTAAATACTGAAAACATATTCAGATAAAAAAAATCCCCTATTAGGGTTCGTTTTTTGGTGTTCGCTGGTAGGGAGTCCACTTTTGATTTTACTACTTTGTCGGCGTGATTCAATCGCTAACGCTTAATCATCGATCGTAAACGAAAGACAGCTAATTGTCTTCGTCGCACTAATATGAAAGAGTGACAGAGATAAAAAACTACGATACGCTACTAAACATTAGCGATTGGCAACTTGGCTAAGCATCCGTTTCCTAGTGCTACTGGTCGCTGAGATTATCCGCGATATTGTTATTGATATAAAAATAATATACTCTTTCAATACAAAACCACCCACAATATTCAAGGTCCTTTCCCTCTACATGGCATGACCCTGCGACACCCTGTATAAAGTGGTTATTGTGACTCATCAACTCATCATTAGTCGTAATACAGCGAGTGTATATGTCGTAGGATGATTTGATACTTCGAATCTTCGCGAAAATCCTAGGTTGATACTTCGAATCTTCGCGAAAATCCTAGGGGTTTTGCAAACTAACCTAACCTATTATCCGCGTTTTCGCAAAACCACTAGGATTTTCGCGAAGATTCGAAGTATCAAATCAAATCATCCTACGACATACAAATCGTCAGTAGATTGCAACAAAATAAACAAATAGGGCTGGCTTTCCATAGCACTTGAGGTCTTTGACACATATTGTGACACACGCAGATATATTTTCACGTTAATACTAATAAATATCAATAATTTTAAATAAAATTTTATATGAACTCAAGGTTTAAGATTTTAAGTTCGTAAAGGTGCATGCAGACCAAACGAGCATTCGCTATTCTATCCCCCACACTACGAAATCAACGAATCACGTTTCGTGTAACAATCGATTTCGTAGAGTAGGGGGTTAGAATAGCGAATGCTCGTTTGGTCTGAATGCACCTTAATAAAACCAAGATTTTATGGAATAATGCAAGTTTTTAAGTTTGTTTACATTTTTTTCTAGTTTCTACTGACGATTGCTATTAAATACTTATAAGAACCATGGTGAATAGTAAAAATCACTTACCATATGTGAATAGGTCAAACTATTCAAACTATACGGCTCCCCCGAAAACAGGTCCTTACAAGCCAGGACCTCCTCTGTATCAGGGTGCACTCCGGACCCCAGCAACGCTACAACCCTCGACCATTTCTCCTTCAACTCGCCATCAGGAATAGAGTCCAATTTCGCTTGGAGTGCCCTGAAGACTGGTTTGTTGTTTTTGAGACGTTCTGTCAGCTCCTGAGTGGTGAATTCGGCCCGTTGCTGGATAGACCAGAAGTGGGAGCAGAGTAGTGTACGGGGTTTTAGGAAGCTGGAAGATTGAAATGTTAATTGGATTATGATTGCAATAGAGATTCAATGACAATTGAATATAGTTTATGGAAAAGGATCCAGTCCACAAAAATCTGTCAATTCAATTTAAATCCTATGTCCAGGGCCTGTAATTTTCATGCCGATTACATCAATTTGACGTCACACTCCATAGTAGGAATTATTTATTTCACGAGTAAATATGCTACTTTTGAAGTTATTTGTACATTATTAAAATGATTGACGACTAATTATTAATAATAAAACTATTTCGGATCACGCTAAATGGAGCGTGACGTTAAATTGATGTCATCGGCATGAAAATTACGGGCCCTGCAGTCAAAAGGAAAAGAAATTTATTGCAGTGGTAAATTTCAGAGTTTAAATCCTTTTCGCTAAACTACGCCCGATTGTGCCTACATTTTGTTAAAATTTGCCAAATCAAATTGGTGATTTGCCATATTGTCATAGAGTTAAAACATTAATTGAGGCTTATCGTCGGAGATAGTGCAATACCGCGTAACTACCAAAGCAGATGAAGTTCAAATATCGAACAATTGACACTCATATTGATACTAATTGAATTTGTTAGTTACGCGGTATTGCTAGTGCACGTTATGTCCTTTGGACACATTTAGTCAGGACTTAAAGAGAATGGTACACATAAAATAATAAAATTTCATATAGTGATAGATAATATCTATACGGGGGCTCGCGAGCATTGCGAGATTTTAACCATGCGTTCTGGACATGAAAATAAACAAAAGAAAATGTGACATAATGTCATATGTCACCTAATTTTATGGCAAATTACGACGAACATGGAACATGTTATGAATCTGGAACAAGTTATGACTATGACTCATTGAGAAAAATGTTTGATTGTCTCTGAAAACAAGCCGAATCCAGGTAACGTTACATAACATTTAAACACTCTAACCTTTTTATTCATAAACGTCTCTCAACTTAGTAATCCTGTATGCTTAGCACATGATTGATACGTCAGTATGTCGCCGCGAGATAGGTCTTCCATCGTTTACTAACAATATAACAAAAGCGGGACTGATAAAAGATAGACATCTCGCGGCGACATACTGTCGCACCAATCCTGTGCTAAGCCTACTGGTGGCTAAGTATTGTTTGTCCCTTTCGACCTTATCAATAAGTCTATAATATAGAAAGGCACAAACAATACTTAGCGGCTTGTTAAGTTAGGAGATGTTAATGAATAAAGCGGTACCTAAGATGTTCAGGAATATTAAAATTTCTCGTAATGTTGGCGAGCATCCTGTATAAAATCTGAAAGTGATCTTCCCGAAGTAATCGGTCGCCGTGTTGCTTCCCTTTCACACTTATGTGAAATATCCAATATCCAAGCGCAACAAAGATGCACCTCATGAAGAAATGAAAATTTCGAACGTCTATCTTTGTCAATCGACTTAAGGCGAGGCGTAATTAGGATTACGGTATTCACAGTGAGACCTATTTTTCTTATCTGTTGTATATTAGTATAGTCAGATAAATTCATGGTAATACGACTTTTAGCAATAATAATCCTCCTAAAAGTTTCTGAGATATACTTATCTATTTTTGGCTTATGGCAGTTTCAATTGGAACCGGCCAATCAAATCAAAATGACCAGTCGCCCCCATATTACAAGGTTCTATGTTGCACTTCTGTAAACTTGAAATTTGAGTTTTGTCACACTAACACTTAGTCCAGATTCAATTGCCCCGAAAATGTAACAGAACCGTGTAATATTGGGATAGCGAAGTAGTAAGATATTTCGTAGGCACTGGTCTCACCGCGCGCTACTAAGCTATGAACTATGGGCTATAAACACGAACAAAAGATACGCACTCCCGTGTATAAAAAAGAGACACGGCGATACTCGTCGGGCTGTGATAGCTGATAGCTAACAATCTGATTTATAACGTCACTTAAAGTGGCCTAGGAATCCAAAGTGGTTGACTGTACCTTAGTACTAGTATATTATTTTGCTGTAGCTATAAACATGACCATTACATTACATTACATTAGGAAGTATGAGACATGATGTGCTAACGCTAAACAAGGAAAAATTCACATAAAGTTTGTTTACAGTATGGCTCAAGGTGACACAATATTAGCTTTGTTCCTTAGTCATGGTTGTTTCCG
>JALPQI010028213.1:0-10502 GCA_025490895.1 Thaumatotibia leucotreta | reverse complement strand
AAGGTAAAATTTATTGTACAAACAGCAACACTCCTAAATGACCATTAAAGACAGAGCAGAGAGAAAATGACAGAGATAAATACATTTATATTATGTCAACTTCAAATTAAATACCGTTTGCATATATGTGACGTGCCTTTGTCACTGTAGTCTGAAAAGGCAAAGGATTTATTGTAACACGACTTGTTATTTTGTCAAAAATATATTTTAGCTTTCGGACCTCTTTCAGGCGCACTAAGTTCAATATACGGCATTTAATGTCAATAATGACATTGAATCAAACAGAAAAGAAAAAATACTGTGTCAAAACTCCTTTGAAGAATAGCCCGCCTAGCTTGCCTATAGCATAAGATCTTCGTAGGGCACACACATACATACGCGTTGAAGTGTGATTCTCTTTCATGCAATATTTCCTATTTGATTTATGCGTCGTTGGACTAAAAGTAAATATGGCGATATATAAAAATGTCCACTTGCTTAAGTTTGGGCGTATATAATTTTGACGAAGTATAAAAATGTCCACCTGTATATTCGACCAAATATAAACATGTTGCGACACTAGACTAAAAGTAAATATGGCCATATATAAAAATGTCCACTTGCATAAGTTCGGGCGTAGGTATATAATTTTGACGAAGTATAAAAATGTCCACCTGTATATAATTGTTGGTGGTGATGAATTTGATCCGTATATGTATTATTATAATCCTGGACCTATAGTAAAGAAAGTAGTCATTTTTATCTTCAGACTTGATTAGACTTAGACATTTGTATGTACACTTTGAAAGTAGTCATTTTTATATTTCGACTTGATAAGACATAACCATTTTTATAATTTGATAGTAGTCATTTTTATATTCCGACTTAATAAGACTTAAGCATTCTAAAGTATTGGCTTTCTAATACTCTGACCAATTTTTATTTTATATGTAGACATTTTTATACATCGCCATATTTACTTTTAGTCCAACGACGCATAAATCTCCTATTTCTGAAGTGTATATCTAGCTGTGTTGCTGTTTGTACCGGTGAAAAGGTAACCCTGTATACCTTTCAAACATGCATTGCGCGACACTTGCATCCTGTAGGGCCAATTAAAGTGGTATTCCTTACAAGTATCTTCTAGAAGCTTCCTGGCTTAAGTTACCTGTTATCTGCCATAATTGGGGTACAATTCGCGAGTCCGGTTCGTAATGGGTAGAATAACATCCTGGCTCGTTTTAAAGGGCTGGCAATTCTTAGCTAGTTTCTTACTGGTTCTTCTCAGGTCAGAAGTGTAGGGTTAGTAGTTGTTTTTTGTACTTGCTATTGTGTCTGACGATTTAATTATTAATAAGCTCACTTGAATAAAGAACCGTTTCATTTGATTTGAAACCCACGATTGTGAGGAAATTCATCATCATCAGCGCATGTTAGTCCACTGCTGGTCGTAGGCCTCTTCTATTAATAATGCGTATAGACGAGACGCATTAGGAGGCAAATGCCCATAATCGCCACGCTGGGCAAGCGGATTATCGCAGTAATGTGTCCACTATGATGACGCTGCCCATCATCAAGCTTGTAGAATGGTCAGTAACACTTTAATCCCTTAGTCGACTCTTACGACACCCGCAGGAGGAAATTATTTGATTGTAAATAACATACGAAATTGATAGCAAGATTTTTGGTCATGTTACAGTGTGCTTAATTTTTTCTTACCAAATCTCGCTAATTGTGGGACCAAAAAGTGAAAATTCCTGAATTTGATATTTCATGAGGTATTATAACTATAAATATAATTAAACGGTTAAACTCACTCACTACGCGCGTCATGTTTCGGAGAGCCCAAGTCTCCATCATCAAGCACTGACATTCATAAATCAGAATGCACTTTCGAAACTAACAGTACTACCGTACCGTAGACCTACCGCGAACGTCGATAATGGTATATGGGTAAATTAACTTTTTTCTGTCTGTTATTGCCATGGTTACGGTCGCCCGAGTCACGCAGGTTTTATGCAAATTTATGCTTCTTAATTTATGCAAACATGCATATAGTCCATGTTTGTAGATGGCCCATCAAGAAAAGTGTTTATTAACATCAGAAAATGCATGTTTGCATAGTTTAAGTATCATAATTATGCATAAAAGCAGCGTGACTCAGGCGACCGTAATTATGGTAATAACAGACAGAAAAAAGTTGATTTACCCATATTTCATTTCAAGCACGCCTCTAACGCAACCACCATCAGCGTGACAGAGAAATTTACAATTTTCTAATTTCTCCCTCTGTCATAAGCCTTATTTTTACACGATCGGGTCACGACGGTCTGTAGGCTTACAGTCTTTAATCGTCTGGTCGTTGTTGCTGTCAGGTTCTAACAAATATGCAAGTGCGAATGTGACGAGTACAACGATAAACGGTAAACGCGTGACCATGGTAAGCCACCTGTATTTACATCAACCCTATCAAGGATACGATGGTTGGGCAGGAAGAAATCAACCCTGGAGCATTCCATAAAAACGTCACGTACGCAGTCATTTCAATACTTTTGAGAAATAAAATGAGGTAACCGAGTATGGTCATAATAATATAATTTTCATCACACTTGCTGTCTAAGCGCGCCATTGTTTGCGCGCGCAGCGGGAGTAATAGAAAAGTGAAATTCCCTAGGGAGTAATAGAAATGTCAGTACGTCATTTAATAATGTTATTTCTTAAAACTTATTTTTTTGTCGGCAAGTGTGATGAAAAACATTGTATGCATCACGGTCGGTAAGCGGAATACTAACTCGAGTCATAAAAGCCCTCCGCTTGACGGCGTCAGGCTTCTAACACTCTCGTTAGTAATTCCGTACTTACCTCCCTTGATGCACAATGTACTAATAAAGGCTTTAAGGTTGACAGTGTTTCTTAGCAGCCAACACATTTCTTAACCGTTTTGTGGGACAAATGTTAAAAATAAATGTACATTTTGATATAATAAATAAAGAAATAAAATAATAAAATACCATAGCGTCACGTATGGACAAAAAGTAGACGTTTCCATGGAATGCTTCCCCTGTAAAAGATAGACAGATAAAAATCAATCCACTCACCCATAAGTTTCTTCGGCGGCACCTTCCTCTGCTCCTTTTCCTCTCCCTCCTCCCGCCGCATCATCTTCCCCCCCTCCGGCCACTTCCTCTTCCGTCCCTCTCGCTCCTCCAGATACATCCCTATCTCCTCGCCCTGTCCCACCAGACGCACAGAACTCTCCCAAGTGAACGGATTACGCTCCGAATAGTCTTTTTCAGTATACAAGGATTCCATCACTGAGCCATCACTTACACTAAAAAGTCACTTGATGATGATGATGAGATGACGATGATGGGGGTAGATTTAGAAGAGGACAAAGAAGGAGTTGTACAGCTTTTTAATGCCTGTAGTTTCGCGTTGTCGGTGGCTTTGTAGTAGTTCGTTCTCTATCTTCAAGAGCATGTTTGTGTTAGAGCGACAGAGATGGTATTGTATGTGGGGTTCGAGGGGGGAGAATTTGGTGGTGAAACGGTTGCCGGTGAGATAGGTTGGCTGCCAGGTGTGGGAGGCCATGGGGTCTCGTGGGTCTCCTGTGGGGCTCCGCTGCGGTACTATGGCTCCTGGAACAAAGTTTAGAAATTAACCTCTTTTTCATAAACGTTTAACGTTTCATCCTATTTCTAGTATTAAGAATCCGGTATATTTTTACGAATTTGCTCATTTTTGTGATAGACTAAAATAGAATTAGAATGGAATAGTAATTGAATCGTAAACTTTGTAACACTTAACTAAACAATACTAACAAAAACAGAAATAAACAAAGCTACGATTAAATGGACATTTTCACTTCTAAGGGACACCCAATTAGCTTAACTTTCACAAAAAAGTTAACTTCGATGTCAGTTTTGTAACGAAAATTTAGTATGAAATATTTACGTAAATCTACTTTATTCATGTTTTTATATTGCATAAAACGCGTATTCTTTCTGGATTAAATGATAAAAAAATATTTTTGTTAATATTTAATGCTTAATTGTCGTTACAAAACTGTCATCGAAATTAGCTTTTTTGTGAGAGTTAAGCTAATTGGGTGTCCCTAGAAGTGAAAATGCCCAAATAATAAGTAAAATGCTCAGATTCTTGTGAGTAAGGCCAGGGGGCCTTGATTTATCTGATGCTGACTGTACTGGCCTAGTGAGAAAAATACTATTTTTTTATATTGGGTCTAATCACTTTTTTCTGTCTGTTATTGCCACGGTTACAGTCTCCTGAGACACGCAGGTTTTATGCAAAATTATACTACTTAAATTATGCAAACATGCATGTACATGTAAGCATAATTTAAGTAGGTAGTATATGTCCATGTGTGTACGTGTCCCATTAACCGATTCGTTGCGTGTTCCATTTTCAAAAACTTTTATCTATGGCGGCGAACAATTTTTTCATGATACGCCAAGCGTGCCTTACGCCATTAAATATTATGACACGCCTGGCGTGTCATCCTGAAACGGTTAAGAAAGGGCTTATTAACACCCGAATAATGCATGTTTATGTAATTTATAGCCAACTCGGGGAACCTTGATCCCTCTGACAGCTGTCAGTTCCATACATTATCTGTCTACAATGTCGCATCTTGACAAGTAATATATTGAACTGACAGCTGTCATAAGGATCAAGGTTCCCCGGGCCGGCTATAAGTAGCATTATTTTGCAAGTCAGCGTGACTCAGAAGACCGTAATCATGGCAATAACAGACAGAAACAAGTTGATTCACCCATTGGTAAGTTATTTAGGTATAGACCAGGGCAGGAAGGGCTACAAAATATGGCAAAAAATGTCAATTTACCAAGGTCGTCACAGTTAAGTTGGCCGTGTGGTGACGGCAGTTAAGAATACATTTGTCACCACCCCAACTCCTCCTTCGGGTGTCGTAAGAGTCGACTAAGGGATTGAAGTGTTACCGACCATTATTTGATAAAAGATTGCTGATGGGCAGCAGCGTTATCATAGTGGACACATTACTGCGATCGCTAATCCGCTTGCCCAGCGTGGCGATCATGGGCATTTACCTCCTAATGCGTCTATACGCATAGTTAATATAAGTTTGGGAAGTCCTGGGTTACTCCATTGATACAGATTACTCAGATTACGCCTGATAAATTGTGAGAGCATTATCATTACACTTAAAACATATCTCCCTGATATCCAAACGGAAGTAGGGGCATGCCTTTAATAAATCATATAAAGGTGCATGCAGACCAAAAGAGCATTCGCTATTCTAACCCCCCACTCTACGAAATTCGATCGTTACACAAAACGTGATTGGTTGATTTCGTAGAACGGGGGATAGAACAGCGAATGCTCTTTTGGTTTGAACGCACCTTTAAGGGTCTATTCAGCAGGTACTCTGTTCTGATTACGAAAAAGTATAGGATTAACAGTTTTTATAAAATAAATATTTTTGCACGAAAGCGAGGACCCGGCAGACCCCGCAGGCGATGGCGGGATTATTTGGACTCCTTTTTAAGTGACTGGCCAGATATAACACAGAACCGGGATGAATGGAAGAAGAGGTGGGAGGCCTTTGCCCAGCAGTGGGACAGATTGGGCTTATAATAATAACAGGAAAATCCTCCCATAGAAAATCGATTTTTTTTCGTGTCACAAAACAGATCGTTTTTCCCGCCTAGGAGGGAATAATAGTGACATTTTGATCCTTCCTAACAGGGAATAAAAGGACATATACGTTCCTTTCTAGCAGGGAAGCTAGCTGACACTTTTTTGTTCAAGGACTTTCTATTTCCAACTTAAAAAATAACATAACACACACATTCCTAATCGATTCAGATTTCTTTAGAATCGATTATTTGCGTAAATATTAAATACAAATTATGAATTTTATTTTTGTCACAGGTGGTGTGAAAAACAGTATGTGTCACACGTCACACGGTATCAAAATTATTTTCGTCTTAGGCCCTTCATAAGCACAATACTAGAGCCACAAAATACCAGTTTCGTAGAATCACAGAATCTCTAAATAACGAAGTCTTTGAATACCAAAGACTTAGGTCACCAGAGTCTATCAAAATATCATTAGAACAACAAAATACCACACTTGTAGGACACCAGAGTACACCACTTCTGGTGCTTATGACGGAATGAATCCATCGCTTTACTCGGGATTCAATAAACGCCCTCGCCGGAAACATAACATTTTGATTCCTTGTGACACAATCTACTATTACACGAGGATAACCTATTGTTCCCTTACATTAGCAATGTACCTTATAAGGCGCGTATTTTTCGACCCACAATTTATTTTCTTTTTATTTATTATTTTTGCAGCGGTTAAGATTTTCGTTTTCGTTGCTAATAAATTTAAGAGATAAGACACAATAATATTAGAAAAAGACTTGCCTTGAGCAGAAAATATTTCAATAAAATCACGAACACGAATCATTGCAATTAAGAAATTTCATCAAAACGCACATAATTTAAGTCTCTCGTACACAACTTTACTATTTTACTTAGCGATAAACATGAAAGATTTTGTTCGTGTACTTTACACTTGAATTTATACTTTCAATCAAAAAAGTTGTCAGTAAAATTAATAAACAATCTAACGTTAAAAAGAACTTGTGCGCACACAATCCGTCGATATCACAATATAAGTGTCTATATGCACCTGTGGCTGCTATTCGACACCTCTGTATCATCAGATATTAAGATATAGGACATCATTGCTATAGATTAAATATTTATGTACAGATGCGACAAGCAACGTGTATATACTGGGTGAGGCAGCGAAGTGAAAACTCTGGAACATAGGCTTACCGCGAACACTTTTACCTATTTCACAATTTCAGAATAAAATATATCTGTTGGATAAATGTTGACTGTCCATTTCTTTTATATTGATATGATATGATACATTTATCCAGGATTTTTTTTTATTTATTTGAGGCAATACATAAGAAACAGCAAACATAAGAAATTTAAAAAACTGAGTGTACAGTAAACAAAGCCAATAAAAGATGTCCACAAAAAAAAACAATGAACATGCAATAATAAGATGGAGCGTGCGCATTTATACTAACTAACATTAACAACATAAGTTTTACAATTGTGAAATAGACAGTCGTTAATTTTTGGAGTTCGTTGGAATGGCAGATTTTTTTTAATAACGATTAATTAGGTACGTCTACATGCATCACGCCTGAGGGTAAAAAGATCCACTGTTCGAGGCTTCATACATTTAATATTATCGTTTAAATTAGTTTATTGTCCGCTATCAGCTTGACGTTTATATTTCTAAGTCAAACGCTTTAAGGCATTTTTCTAAAGTTTTGTTAATTGATGTATAAATTATTTTATAGGAGGCAGTGTGGCCAGCAAGCTAGCATCATGCTGAGTGGTTGGTGCCTTCGTGACCCGGACTTGTCTGTTTGATTTCTTTCTTTTTTTAAAGTTTGTGTATTTTAGTTTTAGCTTAAGTGTTAGCGTATTGTGAATGAATTATAGATATTTTTCCTAAGTAATGTGGCTTCGCGTTCATAAATTTCTCTTTTCAAGGCACTTGTTATGAAAAAAACGTTCGATACACGTGTAAAAACTTCTTTTTCACTCGGGCTCTAACTTTCACCCTCGTCGAAAAAAAATGTTTTTGGACTTGTATCGAAATGTACTATTCTGTAATTAAAATTAACAACCTCTGTGAGAAAATTTCTGTTAGGCATTTTTGTTACCAATTTTAAACGTCTTGCATAAAATTTTACTAAACTCTTTGCAGTATTTTAATAACATTTCCATATTAGTGTCGACATATAGAATAAAATGAGGTGAAATTATTAGTCATCATCATTAAAATGTTGTGTAAAATGATATTAGTTTAGAGTAGTTAAAACCAATTAAATGTATGTCATTTGTAAGGCCGTCAGACTTGAGTGCCAAGTCTTAAGTATAATACATACTTCATTTATAATATGACTACTATACACGGTGCTCGTGAGATTTTAACTATGCATTCTAGACATCAAAATAAACAAAAAATATTATGAGACCAAATGAGAAATACCACAAAATAAAAATATTTTTAATTATTATTTTTTATCATTTACAATATTTTTTATCATAAAAACTATTTGTTAAAATAAATTTTTCAAAATATTTTTTTAGGGACAGGTTTTTTTGTCAAGTCTATTCTTATTTTTTGATTGTCAGGTTAAAGGTGTGGTAATATTAGAACACATTGTGGTAGCATTGTAATCAAAAAGAAGTTCGTCATAAAATTTCGGAAACTTATTTCGAAAAAAGGTTAATTATCTCTGGAACAAAGCCGAATCCAGGAAATTTTATATAACATTAAATACTCTAAATATGCTCAGGAATTCAGCATTAAAATCTTTCGGAATGCTCACGAGCACCGTGTATAACAGTACCTATTAATAAAGTAGCAGTACCAATTAGTAGGTACATCACTGTGAAGGCATGGAAAAGATTTTTAGCATACAGAATATTAAGTAAGTTTTAAAAATCATAATTTAAATTAATTACTCTATTATTAATCAATAGGCACCTATGAAGTAACTGACATCTATTAATAATGTATAATAGGTACGATGAATGGCAAGTCTAATCAACATCTTTTTTCGAACTGTAAAACTATCGCCACCATGAAGTTTTATATGTTATAGCTGGAGAGCCAGTGAACCCTGAGAGTAACGGTCTTCCTGTAAGGTTAGAAATTTGTATACTAACGGTTTATGAAATTCTAAGAGCAACAGCCATGACCTGGCAGGCGTCAGCCCTGCACGTCATCAGGCCCTCCATTTTTTGAACTTTTAAGTAAATTGGATTTCAAAACTTCTTTCTGTAAGTTTGAAAAATTCATAGATTAAGTTAATTTATTGTATATCTTAAAAAAAATTGACAGGCGATTACAATAAGCAGAAGTATATGACAGGTCAATTAGAAAATGCACAGTTGATGAGGTAAAATAAACTTCATCCTGTATACTCGAAATTTTTATATGTCTTCAAATAAACGTCTCGGAGTAAGTATGTGCAATGCCAGGCGGTTTTGAACAGCATAAGACCTTGCCAGGCGAGGAGACAGTTAAGTAAGTTAGGTTTCAAAACTTGTTTCTGTAAGTTTGAAAATTTAATGGGATAAAGTTTATTTATTGTACATCTTAAAAATAAATTGACAGGCGATTACAATAAGCAGAAGTATATGACAGATCGAATAGAAAACGCACAGTTGATGAGGTAAAATAAACTTCATCCTGTATACTCGAAATTTTTAAATGTCTACAAATAAACGTCTCAGAGTAAGTATGTACAATGCCAGGCGGTTTTGAACAGCATAAGACCTTGCCAGGCGAGGAGACAGTTAAGTAAGTTGGGTTTCAAAACTTGTTTCTGTAAGTTTGAAAATTTAATGGGATAAAGTTTATTTATTGTACTTACATCTTTAAAAAAAATACAGGCGAGTAAACGCTAGGTAGTCGCTGAAAATGAATTACCTACTCTTTTAAGTTATTTTCAATTTTTTTATTTTTATATAAAGTATTTTTTTATGTATTCGGGGTCCACACTATCAAAATTTATGAAAGTGTTTTTTTTTTGCGATTTTGGGTTTGGTTTCATGCTATAAAAAATTATAAAAAGTATTTTTTGCTATTTCGGTTTTGGATAGAGACTATAAAAATTATGTAAATAGTCTTTTCTTGCGATTTCAGGTTTGGTTCTACACTATCAAAATTTATATAAAAGTTTTTTTCTTGCGATATCGGTCTGGTTTCACACTATCAAAATTTATGTAAAAAAAATATTAGCGTTTTCGGGTTTTTTATCCACACTATCAAAATTTATGTTAAAGTTTTTTGTCGGTTTCAGTTTTGGTTCCACACTCTCAAAATGTATGCAAAAGTTTTTTTTTGCGATTTCGGGGTTGGTATCAAAATTACACTATCAAAATATATGAATACTTTTTTTGGGGTTGGTGTAGTTGGTGTAGTTGGTGCGATAAGATTTTGCAATACGATTTTAGGGTTTGATCAATAATATTTATGTATTTGCTTATTTAACTATTATTGCACAAAAGAAAAACTTCACGTACAAAACGCGGACTTAATGCCATAAGGCATTCTCTACAAGTAAACGTTGCTCAGTATGACAATACATTAAGGGGCGGCCAAGGTTTGAGTGGCCGATGAATCATCCTGTATATTGGCTTAATACTTGTGTTAAAAAAACGAGGGTAAAAAAATAATGTTTTGTGATAATTGTGTACCCTAAACTAGTGTGACATTTATGAATAGTGTGCTGAATTAGCGATAAAAATAATGGCATGATGATATTGATGACTGCTTTTGACATACCGTTTTAAAAAGGTAAAATTCTTTTTTAATCCCTTCCAACAAGGTAATAAAAGTAATCCGTTTCAACCACACATCCTCACCTTATAAGAGTCCAAGAGCACAGCAATAGAAAACACTTAAAAAA
>JALPQI010028212.1:0-10263 GCA_025490895.1 Thaumatotibia leucotreta | reverse complement strand
TTGTTTACTAAATACTAGGTACCTACTACTAAACCACGAAAACTGGCCACGGTAAGCAACGATCCTGTAAGATTTTAATAATCAATTGGGTTGCAATTATTTAACGTTATTTTTAATTTAGCCCTTCGATAATTATATGCTATTTACATATGTCGAAGAATCGTAACCTTTGACTAAGTCTCCATTTGGTCTAATATCAAGTAGCATTCCAAAAAAGTAAAACATTGGTATTTGTAATTAAAGTTATTTTAACAGTGTATTCCTAACCACATTTAGAAACTATAACTATAAACTTTTCTGGATATAGCCTAGTTACAGAGTTATTACCAATTGAAAAAAAAATTGTTGTTACTCAGTACGAAAGGTTTTTTTTAACGGCGTTGGTGCCATTATGGAAAAGAGTCTCACTAACCTCATTAATACATTTCAAAAAGTGAGAAATAAAACCTTTTAAAAATGAGGTTTTCGTAAAAAAAAGTTAATACTCATTTTAAGTGTTAGTTTTATAACATATACTTTTATGTTAAAATACAGTCAAAAATAGTAAAAAATAAAAGGTGACTGACGTGCACCTGAGACCTTATTCTTAAGGTTTTCTCACACTTGCCATTTCAATTATTATCTATGAAAACAATAGCCGATATACCAGGCAACTTCTATTAATGTCCCAAGTAACCTGTCCAATTTAACGGAAATCAATAAAACACAGTGTAGGTATAATGACTAATGTTTCTGATTCGAATTACCATACCTATAAGTACTAAGTATTTGGTATAAGAACGTAACCTTAATTTATTGATGAACAATACAATGTGCCCATGAGGAAAGGGAAAAAAGGAAAGGGTTACAAATGTTATATAAAGTTTACCGGATGCCGTTTATTTTAAGAGAAAATGCATTGTATTACCGTTTTAGACCGTTACGCATTTTAGGTAACCATTTTGTCTCTGTGTTGCCTTAGTCAAGACCAACAACACAAAAGTCACACTTAATTGACAAACATCAAAAGGACAAACAATCTTTTATTTTTATTACCTAAAACATTAAAATGCATTTTTTTGCAAAGTTTCATTAATACAATAATATTACAATATACAATAATTATAATAATATAGAATACTTTTTTAAGTAGTGCAGCATTCGAAATACACAAAAAATCTTGCTTCTTTTAGCCTCAGGAATATGCTGTTAAAAATTTTCTGTTTTCTCATGAGCATCTTGTATACAAATCGTATTGAAATTTTAAGTTTTATTTAAATAATACCTAGTTTTACAAAATTTTCGTTAGTTCCGGAACTGGTTCCGGAATTCCGGAATTGAAGTATAATATCGGAAATCAGTTCCGGAACTGAAAATGATCCAATATTGCAAGCCCTACGTAACAACGTCATAGCAAGCTGTACTGACGGAAGTGGCGGGGAGGGAGATACTAGGTATTTCTTTTACAAAATGGCGGCCGGGAGTTGCGAGGTTTTCTATTTTGCTTTTTAAACATAAACGGTTTATTTTTCGTATTTAAGAGTTTTGCCGTTAGATGCGTTCAGAATAGTACTATCTAAAAATGTCAAAACATGATTTTCATAAAAATTGGAGTTACGAGGTATGCGATTTAGGCCGACGATATGTGACTTATTGAGAGAACTTAAAGATAGACTCTTAATGTATTTGTTACCGTTAAATAAAATTTAATATGAAAGGGTATAGAACTTATAGTATAGCTAACATGTCGATATTTCGTTGGCGCGTTTCAGAAATCACAACGCTCGGCACAGCGCCATCCATTGGGATAAATATAAGTGAATATGAAAGGGTAACTCACGGCCATGTGCTGCTGCCAGTTGCTGTGCGTACTAAAGTGCTTCCCGCACACGGCGCACACGTAAGTCCCGTGTCTAGCTCAAATCGGCCATAGAACTTATAGCTACTATGTCGACATTTCGTTGGCGCGATTCAGAAATCACAACGCTCGGTACAGCGCCATCTATTGGGATAAATATAAGGGTAACTCACGGCCATGTGCCGCTGCCGGTTGCTATGCGTGCTGAAATGCTTCCCGCACATGGCGCACACGTAAATCCCATGTCTAGCTCAAATCGGCCATAGAACTTATAGCTACCATGTCGACATTTCGTTGGCGCGATTCAGAAATCACAACGCTCGGTACAGCGCCATCTATTGGGATAAATATAAGGGTAACTCACGGCCATGTGCCGCTGCCGGTTGCTATGCGTGCTGAAATGCTTCCCGCACATGGCGCACACGTAAATCCCATGTCTAGCTCACATCGGCCATAGAACTTATAGCTACCATGTCGACATTTCGTTGGCGCGATTCAGAAATCACAACGCTCGGTACAGCGCCATCTATTGGGATAAACATAAGGGTAACTCACGGCCATGTGCCGCTGGCGGTTGCTATGTGTGCTGAAATGCTTCCCGCACACGGCGCACACGTAGGTGGCGCGGTGCGCGCTATGTACGCGGCGGTGTGCGACGAGACGTTGCTTCATGCGGAAGGATTTGCCGCACGATTCGCACGCGCACCGCGAGCCCGTGTGTCCAGGTGTGGTCTAGCACTAGTGCGGCGCGCTCTGTACGAGCCTTTTCAGGTTGAATATATAGGAAACTAAAGTATTGTGATCCCGGCGTTTTCCGGTTTCTTGAGATGACGCTCGCGTGCTCGAAGCATTTCCCGCCCATTTCGCACTAGTATGATTTTCGGCTTGAATATATACGCGTATAATACTCTGTACGAATGCACACGTGATCCCTAATATTGGACAAAAAGGACGCCCTGTCTTTATGAATGAAAGATCAAGTCACAAAGTCGTATCTAGCTCAAATCGGCCATAGAACTTAGCTATAATCTATGTATTTCGATGGCCGAACATGTCGACATTTCGTTGGCGCGATTCAGAAATCACAACGCTCGGTACAGCGCCATCTTTTGGATATCATGAACGTTTATCCCTTCTAATATGTGACTTATTGAGAGAACTTAAAGATAGACCCTTAATGTATTTGCTGCCGATAAATATAAGTGAATATGAAAGGGTAACTCACGGCCATGTGCCGCTGGCGGTTGCTATGCGTGCTAAAATGCTTCCCGCACACGGCGCACACGTAGGTGGCGCGGTGCGCGCTGTGTACGCGTCGGTGTGCGACGAGACGTTGCTTCATGCGGAAGGATTTGCCGCATGACTCGCACGCGAACGGGCGCTCGCCGGTGTGCGTCCAGGTGTGGTCTTTTAGGAGCGCGTAGCTCTGCAATAAAATATTGTGATTTTTTTAAATATTTATGGCATTAATTTAGAATATATAAGTGGATCCCCAAACAGCTCAAAAAACTGGCCCCAAAAAATGGGCTGCAGAAGTAAATATTGCGGTCCTTTTGCTCCGCTATTCAGTTCTGACAGTTGACATTTGGTCACCTTACGGTATAGCATCATTATTCCTTAAACATAAAAAGTTTCTACTATTTTGCAGTGTTGTTCGCAAATTTGACACTTATTGCTCACTTCACAAAGTTTTTTATTCTTTGAGTTTTTTTTATTATAGTTTATTGTAAGTGAGCGTTATTAGCTTCAACTGAAACATGATAGAAATGACTTTTAGTGCCACTTTTCTTGGTTTTTTTGTTTGGCTCTGTGCGTCCATTTATTATTTAATGTCATTGATTTATGGCCACATACTAAGAGACGCGGCTTAAGATGGAGTGAGTAGAGTTGCAAAGTGACCGTCATTTTCAATAACTGACCGTCATTTATTATAATTATAAATGACCGGTCATTAATGACATCCAACGTGTACAGCTTAACTTAGAGCAACAAAATAATCTGAATATTCAGACGGGAAATTAACGTCAATACTTGGTAATAAGATTATTACTGCTGTACCTACCGCACATTTTTTAACACTTTATTAACGGAAACCATACACGATGAATATCATTAATTTACAATAAATGTCGGCCAATTATTGAAAATTATGGTCACTTTGCAATTCTAATTATAGACGTTAATTTCCCGTCTGAATATTCAGATTTTTTAACTGCTCTAAGTCAAGCCGTACACCTTGGATGTCATAAATGACCCGACATTTATAATAAATGCCGGTCAATTATTGAAAATGACAGTCACTTTGCAACTCTAGCCAATTGTATAACGAGTTGATTATAGTTGAGTTGCGAACCCAGCGTACATAAATGTATATGATTATAATTTTGTATACGTAATCTTAATTCAAAATTAATTAAGTAGGCATATAGTCACCTGGAACATTCGGCCGCACACCTCGCACATACACGGTGACTTCATGGACGGGTAGTTGGTTCGATTCTTGTCCGGGTGCATCCGGCGGAAGTGGCCGTGGTAAGCTCGAGAATCTTCTAGCTGCATCCCACACTGCAGACAAAAACATATCACCATTTTTTTATGTAATAGACAGACGAGCAGACGTATCGGCTTATGAAAGGTATCATGTCGCAATGTGCGTTGCCGAACTTTAAGATGCGAAGACGCTCTTTTCTTGAACGTTTGAAGACCGTAACGGTCTGGAAACACCGCAGGTGACAAATCATTACAGAGTTTAGCTTTGCGAGACAGGAAGTTTCTAGAAAAATGCACAGTTGACTGGCAAACATCTGAATGGTGAAGATGGAAATGCAGCAGTGTTATTCACTAAGGAAACCGCCTTGCTGTCAGCGCTGTCGAGCCTAAAAATGGTATTCACTAATGTACTTTAAACGACACTAGTGCTCGGCGACGAATGCGGCGTGAGCTGGAACTACACTGCGTCGAGAGTTTGACGTTTAATGTACGAACTTCGTATTCTCTAACGAAAAACAGCGACGAACTCGCCCACAACCTCGCTCACAGCCTCGATTCCTAATGTCAAATCAAACAGCTAGGATTTTAGACAAGGCTGTCGCGACGTCGAGCTCGTTGACGAACGCAGCGTGGAATGTGTGAATAAGAGAATAGCATAGCCGAAGTGTCGGACGATGGCGAAAATACGCTCCAGGGATTAATCCCATAAGACGTCTACTGCTAAACTTAGGCATCCCCCTTGGACCTTTACGCCGCGGCCACGACATCGGTCATCGGCTTAGCGGAAAACGTCTGGTGCTCCCTCTCCTACCCATATAGAAAGAAAGAAGAAAGAAAAACGTTTATTCGAGACAAGAACACAGTACAAACAAAACAAAACAGTAAACATGAAATTTTGTCTCGAAATGGCCAAAACTCAGCATTATGCCAGCAGAGCCAGCGCTGGTCTTCCGTTTTGGCCATTTGGGCTAGACACTGACGATACCGAAAAATGTATACACAAATCACAAATTATTACACACAAGAACTTAAAAATAAATAAAACATAAAAAACATATCATAACATGTCATATCGGCATCCCGCTCCAACTCATGGATTCGCTCGCCGCTGGTCGCCTTAGACCAATGTCGTGGCCGGGCCGTTACATATCCATATCCACCGCCCGGTTGGAAGTGACCGGAATCCAGCGTCTCAGTTGCTTCGGTTCTGTATCAAACGGGTATATATATCCCCTAGATGGTTTCGTTAGCACCAAGTGGGGCTCTGATTATGGGATCTTGAAGAAAATGGTTGAAGTCAGCTTTCAATCTTTTTTATTTGGTGATTACTGATTATTTATAAATACCTGTTTGCACGGGTCTATACGGGTTCAGCCACAGAATTAGATTTGGATAGAAGAAACAAGTTCATTCATTTGTATGGCGGCCGAGCGTGTCAGATTTTGTACTTTTGTTACTTGCCTATGATTTTAAATATGTCTCAGGCCCTTGAGTATTCATATTTTTTTGTGTTGTTGCATTAATTACTTAAGGAGGCACTATTAATGTTTATGTTCACTTCAACTTACAAAGTTTGACGCCCGAAAGCTGCAAGCTGCGATTAAAGACGGACAACTCAGTGGATTTCACTGAGTTCATTTGACACGCTAAGTAGATACGTTTGCTTGATCTATGGTATATATTACATCTGTGGTTTTACCTGTTCGCACGGTATAGGCCCCTCAGCCTTCCGCAGCTGACTTGGATATGAGCGGCGCTCGCTAGATTCGCTCCGCGATCGCTTCCGCTCGCGCGCTACGTTCGCCTCCCGCGGTTTTCGTGGCCTCTTCGACTTGTTGGGCTCTTTGTCGTCTCTGGAGTTAAATGTTAGTAATTAACAGAACTTTTAATGTTTACCTGAATGAGAATAATTTCTACTGTCAATTTTAATAAGCTTTTAGATTTAATTATATAATTCATCTATACCAATCGCCAGAAAAATGTAAACAAATATGGCTGACTAGCATTTGACGTCTTTGACACTAGAGTCAATCACATTTTTTTGTCGTTATTTTGTCACGTCACCCAGGGGACAAAAGTGTCATAGTTTGCTAGAAGTATGCTGCATACTCTACTAATACGATTGGCCCACCATAGTAACGCCATGATTTTGTCAAAAAAATAAAAGTTTTACAAGTTTTAATGCTATTAAACTATGCTTTTAAGAGTGACCCCGGGAGAACGTAGCCATGACAACGTGTGACAACAAAAACGTGACTAACCCATCAATAAGCATCAATAACCTACCTAAAAATGTATGTGAACTCAAGGTTTACGATTTTAAGTTCGTAATATTTAGATTCAAATTGTTTATTTGCATAAAGTACAGGTACACAGAGTATTTACAATGATTTACATTAATTACATCATCATCAATTACAAGTATACAAATTTATATAATTTTACTGCCATAAAATAAAAACAACATACATCAAATGCATTGCTAAAAAAATATTTCGACAAAATAATTATAAACAAATTAATCAAGTGCATTAAAACCAATAAAACCAAGATTGTTGTTGTGTTCTAAAAGTGCGCGATTATGGAATGATGCAAGTTTTCAGGTATGTTTACAGATTCTACTGACGATTGATATACACATACTTGTCGCTGCCCGCGTGTCTCGCTGACACGTGTATATGCCTCTTCAACGCCGAGTTTGACACGAAGCGAACGTTGCATAGCTCGCAAAACGGCCCGTCCTCCGGTATCTACAAAATGAACGTCTTACTATAACATCAGCATATGATAGTCCACTGCAGCAGTGTTATTCACTAAGGAAACCGCCTTGCTGTCAGCGCTGTGTCAGCGCTGCGGCAGCATCGAGCCTAAAAATGGTATTCACTAATGTACTTTAAACGACAATAGTGCTCGGCGACGAATGCGGCGTGAGCTGGAACTACACTGCGTCGAGAGTTTGACGTTTAATGTACGAACTTCGTATTCTCTAACAGTGACGAACTCACCCACAACCTCACTCGCAGCGTCGATTCCTAATGTCAAATCAATCTGCTAGGATTTTAGACAAGACTGTCTCGACGTCGAGCTCGTTGACGAACGCAGCGTCGAATGTGTGAATAAGAGAATAGCATAGCAGGACGTAGGCCTCTCCTATTAACTAGGCGTATAGACGCATTAGGAGGTAAATGCCCATAATCGCCACGTTGGGCAAGCGGATTGACGATCGCAGTAATGTGTCCACTATGACGCTGCTGCCCATCATCAATATTTTATCAAATAATGGTCAGTGACACTTCAATCCGTTAGTCGATTCTTACGACACCTGCAGGAGGAGTTAGGGTAGTGAAAACGAATAAGAGTCACAAAAAAAGTTTTGTTGTAACTCAATATTTCCAGAAAAAACGCATTAGAATAAAAAAAAGCCGTGACTGACAAAGTACAGTCGAGGAAAATGAATGTTTAGCAGTTTAATCGTCCACATAATCTGTTCGTATTATAATGACAAATTACGTCACATACTCATGAAGTTTTCTAGTTTTATTTCTTGCTGGGTGAAACGGTAGTTCGATTTTCAAACTATATTTGTTTGGTAATCAGATTGTGACAATGACTGCCAAATGACAAAGATACGTCAAACTCAATAATTATAAAATATTTTTTGGATTCTTTCGATACAATATTGCGAAAATTACAACCTAATCTGATTAAAAAACTGCACGTGCGGACTTTGCTCACGAATAAGTATCTGGATTTTGATTGGTCGTCAACAATTTTCACAGATGAGAAAACGTTATCTTGCATTCGTGGCAGATTAAATTTATGGCGGCGTACACGTTATCAAGAAAAAAACGGTGATTAACTTGTGGAACTGGATGAGTGCTGATGGCGTAGGCGAACTCCAAGAGCAAATGCAGTGGATTATGTTACGATGTTGGAAGAGAGTATGCTTCCCAGTGTGCGAATGTGTATTCACAACAGGAGATGCCTAATTGTTCATTCGAGCAAGATAATACACACGGCTAGAATAACTAATACCTGGTTCGATCGTCACCCGAAAATGACTAAAATAATATGGCTGGCTAAATCACCTAATCTTAGCCCTATAGAAAATGTATGGGATCGGAATTAATGGAGACCCGAAGCCCTCATCCAACATTGCAATCAAGCATGGGAAAATAATCTCCCTGGGATGGGACCTCTGCACTGAGCTAGTAACTTCCATGCAAGACCATTTTTTAGCAGTCCTAATTGTCATAAACAACCACGGGGTCTACACTCGTTTTTAAAACATGATTTATTTACTAATAAATATAAACAGGCAAATAGTTTTTAATTTCATTTCCTCGTGTAACTTATTAGTTGAAGGGATTGTTTCATAATCGTCAGGTAAGGTTGTCTGTCAGATAAATATAACACTTTATGTTCATGCATGTGAAAGAAAAAGTGCACGTTGTATGACACATTTTTTATCTGACTATTGTGAAAGTGAGAAACATGCCAAACATTATTCTTTAAGGGCTGATTTTTCAATCCTCAGTTAAAAGTATCCATTACTTAAAATTATTACCATCATCAGGTCATCAGTCAAAAAAGGATAGAGCTAACATTTATTTGACAGATACTGTTACCTGTGGCCCTACCGCAAAAAATGAAATTCGTAAATTTCGAGGATTTGTCTCTCACACTCTAATTACGCCTTCGTTTGAGTGACAAAGAAAAATCCTCGAAATTAACGAATTTCGATTTTCGCAGTGGTAGGCCTGGGTATTGAAAAATCAGTCCTTAGTCGTGTTAGTGCGTTCGAGTAACAAATGTCAAAAAACAACATACACAGAATTAAGTATCCTATTCCTGTCAATTTCAATACTTGTCACTGACGTTAATGCCAAAGACAGACAAAGATAGAAATATGCTGTTTTCTTCTATTTGACGATTATAGACATATCTTGGTTCGTTATTAGTCGCTTGCAGTCGGAAAATGTAGCACGACTAATTTCAGAATTATGGCAACCTGCTAAACATTCATTTTCCCCGACTGTACAAGGATTCCTAGTTTACTGCAGAACCGTAAAAACTTACCTGCGGATCGTCCAGCCTGTGTTTTAGCTTCTTATGCAACTCTATTCCTTTCTCGCTGACGAAGGAGTACCCACACAGTTGGCACACGAAATCGGACGGGTGTTTGATGCGAATGTGTCCCATGTATGTGGTAAACTTGCTGAGAACAAGTTAAAACCGGTAAAGTGCGAGCTACGAACAAATAAAACATGGAAGCCGCACGCCATACTAAATTGCCTTTCAAAAACGGTCCTGAATTTTAGTTGACAAGTGTCACCCCCTCTTCAATGCGTCACGGTAATGAATTTCAATGTCAACCTATAAAAACTTAAACCGCCATTTAAAAATAGTTGTGATTGGTCCATCAAAGTTTTGATTGGCTATATTCTATAAACATTTGCCAAAAATGTTGCGTCGACATATGCGCGGTGTTAAGAAAAGCGCTATGTCCTGCCCATCTTGGCACAATTAAACAATTGTTTTTGGGGGCATTTTTGAGCTGGCGTTAGACATCCATGTTATTTATGGTCGCAGAGTGCGAGTGATGCGAATGTGGCCCATGTACGTGGTAAACTTGCTGAGAACAAGTTAAAACCGGTAAAGTGTTCCGCACGTAGGGTTCCGTATAGGGAATGCGAATACGTGCCGTGCGCGCGACTTGTTAGCACGGGCTCAGTGATTGATAATAATAATAAATAAGAAATAAAATAAAACAAAAAGCATTTATTTCAGACAGTTGAGGTCCATATGATTTATGATAATGGGAGACCTAGGTTCTCCGAAACATGTCGGACGTAGTGACTAAATATACGTGAGTTTAACCGTTTCATTATATGTATCATAGTATTATGTGTATAATGTCATGTTAAATTAAATCA
>JALPQI010028211.1:0-11512 GCA_025490895.1 Thaumatotibia leucotreta | reverse complement strand
AAATAAGTGCTCTAATGTCGCTGTAAGATTTGTTACTAAATTAGTAGTGTATACCTACTACTGTTCATTAAGTCGTCACTGTTTTCTTCGATTTAGGTTAGTATATTATATTTCAATATAATTATTTCACATAAATTAATACATCTTCAATTCTTGTTATACTACGTGACTATTTACGTGATTTTAAATAATTTTGGCGAGTATTATTATTATATTATTAATTCCAGTGAGTCAAATGTAATAGAAGAAGAAGTATTTCAGGCAATAAATGCACATTAATTTCTTACAGCTAACATACGTTATAATAGCTAAGAGAAGCTACTGTTTTACGTAGTTGTAATTGTAACCTATCCAAATAGGCAATTGTTTTGTTTGTAAATTTTAAACATGTATTGTCTATTTGAATTTGAATAGATCACTACTACATACAACGAAACGAGTGGCTTAAGGTGTTTTACCTACACATTATATACGTAACGTATATACTATTTTAGCGACAACAGTGTGGTACCTACACATAGTTTGTTTTATAAATAGGTACTCAATTCTCTAAATATGTGTGACCTATCTCTGAAATGGACACGTGCACATTTTTTGCCAGATGTTAAGTATGTCGACGACCTCTGTAGTCAGTCCCTATCAACTGCCTGTGAAGCTGGAAGTCCTGGGTTCGAATCCTGGGTTGGGCATCTATTTTTGTATGCAAAAGATTTTTTCAAATCATGGTTGTTTTCTATGTTTTAAAAAAGTATTTAAAAGTGGTCCCTTTTACGGGCCACTCACCACCGTATTCTAATTACAAAGATAGGTATTTTATTTAACAAGTAATGCACTATGAGATGTTAAGCTAATGGCTCGGCCACGACATTGGTCTAAGGAGACCGGCTTAACGGAATACCATACTGTGTGCAAGAGGTAGTTGCCGATATGAGGCACCCCGCTCCAACTCATGGATTCGCTCGCCGCTGGTCACCAATGTCGTGGCCGGGCCTTAAGACGGTCATTACCTATTATTTTGTTTTAAAACTTGGTATTTACCATGTAACATAAATATAACACATTTACGTGGGATGATTTGTTTATTTATACGTTATTTCATTATTTTTTGCTTAAAAAGGTCACATGCAACATTTTCACTTATTGGCTGGATTAAAACATTCGTAGTTGGGTGAATCAACTTTTTTCTGTCTGTTATTACCATGGTTTCGGTCGCCTGAGTCACGCTGGTTTTATGCATAATTATGATACTTAAACTATGCAAACATGCATTTTTCTGGTGTTAGTAAACACTTTCCTTGATGGGCCATCTACAAACATGGACTATATACATGTTTCCATAAATGAAGTATCATAATTTTGCATAAAACCAGCGTGACTATAGCAATAACAGAAAAAAGTTGATTCACCCAGTTACGTTTTTATTTTTAAGTCGCACGTTTTATTGGTCTTTAGATCCATATGATACGGTAACTGCTGACCATCAGCCAGACCTTGTTTGCCAATATCGTATCATCATCATCATCATCAGCCTATGATAGTCCACTGCTGGACGTAGGCCTCTCCTATTACTACCATGCGTATTTTCGTATTAGGAGGTAAATGCCCATAATCGCTACGCTGGGCAAGCGGATTGGCGATCGCAGTAATGTGTCCACTATGATAACGCTGCTGCCCATCCTCAATCTTTTATCAAATAACACACTTTTATCAAGACACTTCAATCCCTTAGCCGACTCTTACGACACATGAAATTCGAAACGAGTGGCGATGTTTTAAATCGACACGAGTTACGAATTTCGTTTTTGCACGTGTCTCGTACCACGTTTTTTAGTGCAGATGGCCCTCCGAAGTTTTGAACCTGACGTAAAATGACACACTTCTCGCCCTAGAGCCTAAAACACGCACCATCTGTACCAAAAAATACTAATTGCCTAAATCAATCCAATACGTCAGGTCGACGCTATCAGATAAAGATAACACTGTCTTATCAATCTCATTCGGCGACAGTGGTTTTCAGAAATAGTTACATTTCTTCGCGATTGAGCTCAATACTTTAAAGGTTAGTTTATATTTATAATTATATTTCGCTGCACAATTTCTTCATGATAGTATTTATTCACTAGTAGTTGGCGCATTCATGAAGCCTTATGACTGTGCAGCTCATATAATTAGAATAGAACTTCACTTACAGGTAAGTTCGTTTAATTTCCAATTATAACTAACGCGAGACTAAAACATATTTAATTATTTAGCGAAGATCCTCTTAATAGATCGAAACTTGTCGAGAAATCGTCGACTTAAATTAAGTGGTTCGCTAAATGAGTGGGTATTTCTTATTTAGTTTGACAGGTGTGTTACGACCATATTCCAAAATTTAGGGATTCCAAGAAGTCCAACATTTTGATACTTCTTTGTGAAACCTGCGTTGAGCTTTCTGCTCATATATAAAAATATAGAAAATTAAGTTTAGATACCGTTTACTTTCTGGCTATAACAACTGACAAATGTATATGAGAAATACCCAAATATTTAAAAGTGTTCGTTTTATTTGTGTTAATCAAATAAATCGTCAGCCTCCGTAGCCTAGTTGCTAGTGACCCTGCCTACGAAGCGTGAGGTTCCGGGTTCGAATCCCGGCGAGGGCATTATTTGTGTATTTATTTATCACAAATATTTGTTCCTTGGTCATGGTTGTCTATGTATTTAAGTATCGATATGTATCTATCTATTATATATATCGTCGCCTGGTACCCACATCACAAGCCTTAATTGAGCTTACCGTAGGACTAGGTTGATTTGTGTAAGATGTCCCAAGATATTTATTTTATTTATTTATTTATTTATTTCAATAAAGAATAGTGTAGGTAATCCACGTATAAGTACAGTAGATAAATTAGCAAGTGCATGGGATTGCATAATGTAGTGCTTTTGTGTGTTTACAACCTCACAGGCATTTTATATTTCAATTTTCTCAGTACAGTCATCATTTGACTAAAAAAAAACCTAATTACATAAACATAATGCCCGCCTTAAGAGTGTTACAATCAGAAACACGAATTTAAATACAATTCTAAGCTCTAGTTAATTCATCTATATGAGATAGTGCCTTTGCCTTATATCTTATATTATTATGGAAGTTCTTATTGATTATTTTTATAAGTACCTAAATGCAAAAAGTTTCAACAAATGTTTGAAGTAAAAATATCTTAGGTATGTTTTGGGTATGTTTATGGAAGTTCAAATACAAACAACAGATGTTACATAAGCAGTGAGGTAATAAACTAATCATAGCAGTAACTTATCAACCGGTACGTAAATATCGATAAAGACGAAAGTTGTTTCGAGTCTCAAATATTATTATTTACTTACCAGATTGGTTCTTTGATTCTCTATTAGATGGCGCTGTAAAATAATAGCATTTATTCTTTCTATATCCATATTACGTTAGTAATATTTCGAGCGCAATTGGAAATAGGTTCTAACGTGTGATGTTGTGTGTGTTTTAACCATCTAAATATCTAAAAAAAAAATGAAAAAGTCAACCTCCGTAGCCTTGTTGGTAGTGAAGTGACGCTGCCTACGAAACTGAAGGTTTCGGGTCCGAATCCCAGCGAGGGCATTATTTTTAATAAATAATATATCACAAACATTTGTACCTTGGTTGGTCGAGGCTGCCTATGTATTTAAGTATATATGTAATCTAATGTATCTATCTATATATATCGTCGCTTGGTACACACATCACAAGCCTTATCCTCGTGCCTACATCATCTCAAAATTCGCCAAATAAAATTACAAATTAATCTAATTGATATAGAGTTTAAAAATTTATTGCGGTTTATGTCCTTTGGGTAGGACAAATCGCACACCTAGATCAAAACAGTATTAACTGAAATCTTTTAGCTATTTTTAGCTAAGGGTATATTCGTGATCTATAAAGTTCGTAGCCTTAACTTAATATATATATATATATATAATAATATAATAATATAAATATATATATATATATTTTTTTTTTTTTTTGAGTTAATACTGTTTTGAACTATGTCACTCTATGTGTGCGACATGTAGGTAGGATGTTAAGCCGACTAGGTCGATTTTTGTAAGAATGTCCTATAATTTTATTTCTAGGTCAACCCAAAGATGGCGCAACGCACAGTCCTGAACGAAGCCTATAAAGGCCTGGTGGAGTCCATGGCCATCCCAGCAGAGTTGCATGAACGCCGCGGACGCAAGTTCGCCAGCTTCGGCGGCGTACTGCCCATACATTGCGCTACGGAGGAACAGGTACTGCTAGCGCCATCTAGTGTCGAGTAGATGTTTTTATACTAGCTTGTTTAGTTATTAGCATGACTTAAAACGGGATATTTAATTATTTACCATGTATGTGTATATCGAAATATCGGGTGCTCAATTTGCAACGCACATGGTAAATATACCGTTAAGTCATACTAATAATGTAATTTGACCATGTAAGCTTAGCTTGCGCGCGCGTAGAACCTATGGCCGTTGGGGCGGGAAGGTTCTTGAGTGGCGGCCACGTACCGGAAAGCGTGGCGTGGGTAGGCCCCCCACAAGGTGGACTAATGATCTGGTGAAGGTCGCAGGAGTCCGCTGAACCGGTCACTGTGGCAATCTTTGGGGGAGGCCTATGTTCAGCAGTGGACGTCTTTCGGCTGATATGATGATGATGATGATGATGAAGCTTAGCTTGTCTAGTGTTCGAAATAAAGCTAAATAATATTGAATCAGATAATATTTTTGTAAAAATCTAAGTAAGTATTGATTGTTGTTACAGCACAATTGTAATTTATTTATTCAATAATAAAGATGTATAGACAAACATTTACGCTAGGAATACGTACTACTAGCGCCATCTAGGGCGGAGTGGGAGAACTAATTGAACTCTGTTTTGATATAAAATACGTTACTTTAGCAAGGTTTTAACTGAAAAAGCTTGATGCATTTGCATTCTTATTATTTATTTAGTAATATTTTAATATACATACAGCAAAACGCGCTTTCTTTCAAAGTTTTTTTTAATACCTTTTTTGTGTAGAAATAGTAAATACGTACCACTAGCGACATCTAGTCATGTGTAGTGGAGTATTGAAGTAATTCTCGTAATCAAATGAAATGAAGAAGATGTTTTATTGTATTTTATTGACTGGTTATTATAACTTATAACAGTTAGTCAACTAGGTATTCCTTGTTATTTTGTTCCGTCACCCAGGAGACAAAGTTGCATAATGTGCTAGAAGAAACTATCGAAGAAAAAATACCGAAATTTGCCACCGCCAACGTTGATAAATTTCGGTATTTTTTTCTTTTGTATACGGCATATAATATTTATATAGATATATCGTAGTGTTAGATACAACAAAAAAAGAATCCCTTTAAAACGTCATCATGGCATCTGTATTTCTCACTTAATTCGAAATCTTATTAGGTAACCATTAAATTGGCAAATTAAAAGAAAATACTCCTCGCCTTAGCGTAGAGCAGAAAATTATGTTTTAAAAAAATAGAATAAGTGGGTCGAAGACTATGTACGGTCGGCTCTAATAATATAGTACGTAGGATGCCCTGAAAATTTCGGGAATTTAATACTTAGGAACGTATATTTGACATGTGTTATACCTCTTTCTTACAAGCATAGTCTCATTATTCGAAAACACTGGCCACTTAGAAAAAAAAAACAATGTCCGATTTTCAATTGTTTTTTAAAGTCGTTGAGTCGCTGGTGAAAATGGAGCTGTCCCGCGAAAGTTTTAGAGCAATGATTTATTATGACTTTAAAAGTGGATTAACACAACAACAATGTGGAGACCGATTAACTATTGCTTTTAGTAGTGAAGCACCTTCAAAGACGACCATATACAGGTGGTATTCGGAATTCCAACGTGGCCGTGTGTCTCTTGCGGATGACGTACGTGAGGGTCGACCGAAAACGGCCGTTACCGGTCAAAACATCGATGTTGTTCGCCAACTGATAAAGGAAGATAGGCATGTTACATATCGGGAGATTCAGGAGACTTTAGGCATTGGAATGAGTCAGGTACAAGTTATTTTACAACAAGAGTTGGGCGTGCGGAAGTTATTTTCCCGGTGGATTCCTCACTTGTTATCTGACGACCAGAAAACGGTACGTGTCAATTGGTGCCGCAAAACTTTAAAAAGATTTAATGGAGGAAGCTCAAATGCCGTTTTTAGTATTGTGTCAGGTGACGAATCATGGATTTACGCATATGAGCCTGAATCGAAAAACCAATCTCGAGTTTGGGTTTACGAAGACGAACCGAAGCCGACAAAAGTTGTTCGTTCTCGCAGCACGATCAAAAAAATGGTAGCCACGTTTGTCTCCAAATCGGGTCACGTGGCGACTATCGCTCTTGAAGATCGAAGAACTGTCAATGCCGATTGGTATATAGGCGTTTGTTTACCGATTGTTTTAAAACTAACCCTAACCGCCGTATTATACTACACCATGATAATGCCAGCCCTCACACCGCTCAGAAAACAGACGACTATCTGAAGGGCGAAAACGTCGAATTACTGGACCATCCTCCGTACAGCCCCGACCTAAGTCCCAACGATTTTTTTACTTTCCCGAAAATAAAGAATCGGTTGCGTGGTCAGCGTTTTCAGACCGCGGAAGAAGCAGTCGACGCTTATAAAATGGCCATTTTGTCAACCCCCACTTCAGACTTCAATAACTGTTTTAAAAACTGGTTTCAGAGAATGAAAAAGTGTATTAAACACAAAGGAGAATACTTTGAAAAACAATAAAAGTACTTTTATTTCATTAAAATGCGTATTTTTTCCGATTCCCGAAACTTTCAGGGCAACCTACGTATACAATTTTGATCCTTATGCCTTTGACATACGTTCCGAAATGTATAGATATTATTAGATGTGACTGTACATTGTGATGTTCATAAAAAAATTAGGAGGTATCCCAACCAGTATAGGCTTAGCACATGATTGATGCGACAATATGTCGCCTCAAGCATTAGGAGGTAAATGCCCTTAATCGCCACGCTGGGCAAGCGGATTGGCGATCGCAGCAATGTGTCCACTATGATGACGCTGCTGCCCATCATCAATCTTTTATCAAGTAATGGTAAGTGACACTTCAATCCCTTAGTCGACTTTTACGACACCCGCAGGAGGAGTTGGAGTAGTGACAAATGTATTATTATTATACCTCGATATTTTTCTAGCAGGAACGAGAGCTTGACAAAATTAGACATCGACATAACTGTTATCGATAAATCTTATTGTAGTCGATAAATAAATTTAATAAATAAAAAAATTGCCGTAGCTTAGAGATAAGTTACACGAATGCAAATCATACTCAAAATAATTCATAAAATATACTCTAAAGCCATAGGAACTTATTAATATGAAATATAAGATATTTAGAACAAAGCCTAGATGGGTCATGTATTTCTTGGTTACCTGTTTTTCGGAGTTAGCATTTTTATGAGAACAGGACGTGTACTCATCGATAACAGTTATGTCGATGTTAAATTTAGTCAATCTCTCGTTCTTGCTAGAAAAATATCTAGGTATCATTATTATTATTATCTTACTGCTGTCAACACACCCTCATATTAATAAGAATTAATCTACATATATAGCTGATACCTGTCACAAGTTCATTCTTAGTAATCAGCAACTAATCTCATCCGACTGATCCTTTCCAATTCCATATATTATCAAACCGGAATCAGAAAGGGATTGGAAAGTACTGTTGACACAACAAATGACACTTGATTTACCTAGAAAAGAGTTGTTTACAGATGTAGTGAGTGATTAATTTTTATTTTATTTTATTTTATTTATAATCTATTATCTGTAAGTCTCGGCACTTAAACTAGGAATATATGAATATATCCTAGATTGACGTATACACTGTTGTCAGCAGTACTTTCGAATCCCATTCTAATCGCGGTTTGATAATACTTCTTAAACAACGCATTTTACAACGTTGTTTTCAAAAATTAAAATAAGAAAAATAAGTACAAAACTAGAATCTCGTAGGTATTATCGGATATTTACATTCTCTCAGCAACACATCGTTGCCCAGTTTCGATGTGTTACATTGCAAGTACACTGCCATCTACCGGACGCTCGAGGAGACACAATTTTGTGTGAAGTCGAGTAAGCTTTAAACAGATATTATTATCTAATAATGGCAATATTAGATAATATCGTCATCATCACCCTATGATAATCCACTGCTGGTCGTAGGCCTCTCCTATTAACTATGCGTATAGACGCATTAGGAGGTAAATGCCCATAATAGCCACGCTAGGTAAGCGGATTGGCGATGGCGATCGCAGTAATGTGTCAACTATGCTGCCTTGCCAAGCATAATAGTGATATCTAAAAATAAAATTTTATGCAAACATGCACCTTAAAATAGCTGACGATTCCATTTCCAAATGCCTCTAGTTTTGAGATATCGCTATTTCGCTTAGCAGGGCAGTATGATAACGCTGCTGCCCATCATCAATCTTTTATCAAATAATGGTCAATGACACTTCAATCCTTTAGTCGACTCTTACGACACCCGCAGGAGGAGTTGTGGTGGTGAAAAGTTCTTACTGCCGTCACCACACGGCCTAGATAGACAAAAACCGGCCAAGTGCGAGTCGGACTCGCGCGCGTAGGGTTCCGTACCATTATCAATTTATTATTTAAAAAATACAGTTAAATCAATCTACCTCAAAAACTATAGAAGATAATTTACCAAAAATCGTTGATAGAGTTTAATAATGTGCATAACATATATTTGTTTTAGAATTTTATATCGCGTAGTTTAAAAAATAGAGGGGGGGGGACACATTTTTCAGAATTTGAGAGCTGATATCTCGAAAACGATTTGCTTAAATAAAAATGAGATTTATAAATCTTCATATCATTTTCAAAGACCTTTCAATTAATACCCCATACGCTTATATACAACTAAAAAAAAATTCTATACCTCAGTTACATGTATGGAGGGCTCATAATCCTGTAGCGGTTCATACAACACATATCCTTACCAAATTTGACAAATTTCGTTACTGTAGCATTTATAGTTTCCGAGTAAATCGGCTGTGACAGACGGACAAACGGACATGACGAATCTATAAGGGTTCCGTTTTTGCCATTTTGGCTACGGAACCCTAAAAATGGTTGACCGTAATGTCGGCAGGTGCTGGAGCGGGCAAAGACGACGCACCACTACTGCGACGTGTTCACCGACGACCTGTTCGCGCCTCTCGGGGAGCTAGCGTACGTCCGCCTCGATGACAACACGGCTGAGAAGGTATGACAAAGACGTCCACTACTGCGACGTGTTCACCGACGAGCTCGCTACGTCCGCCTCGATGACAACACGGCTGAGAAGGTATGACAAAGACGATCACTACTGCGACGTGTTCACCGACGAGCTCGCTACGTCCGCCTCGATGACAACACGGCTGAGAAGGTATGACAAAGACGATCACTACTGCGACGTGTTCACCGACGAGCTCGCTACGTCCGCCTCGATGACAACACGGCTGAGAAGGTATGACAAAGACGACCACTACTGCGACGTGTTCACCGACGAGCTCGCTACGTCCGCCTCGATGACAACACGGCTGAGAAGGTATGACAACGACGACCACTACCGCGACGTGTTCACAGACGAGCTCGCTACGTCCGCCTCGATGACAACACGGCTGAGAAGGTATGACAAAGACGACCATTACTGCGACGTGTTCACCGACGAGCTCGTACGTCCGCCTCGATGACAACACGGCTGAGAAGGTATGACAAAGACGACCACTACTGCGACGTGTTCACCGACGAGCTCGCTACGTCCGCCTCGATGACAACACGGCTGAGAAGGTATGACAAAGACGACCACTACTGCGACGTGTTCCCGACGAGCTCGTACGTCCGCCTCGATGACAACACGGCTGAGAAGGTATGACAAAGACGACCACTACTGCGACGTGTTCACCGACGAGCTCGCTACGTCCGCCTCGATGACAACACGGCTGAGAAGGTATGACAAAGACGACCACTACTGCGACTTGTTCACCGATGACAACACGGCTGAGAAGGTATGACAAAGACGACCACTACTGCGACGTGTTTACCGACGTGTTCACGTACGTCTGCCTCGATGACAACACGGCTGAGAAGGTATGACAAAGACGACCACTACTGCGACGTGTTCACCGACGAGCTCGCTACGTCCGCCTCGATGACAACACGGCTGAGAAGGTATGACAAAGACGACCACTACTGCGACGTGTTCACCGACGTGTTCACGTACGTCCGCCTCGATGACAACACGGCTGAGAAGGTATGACAAAGACGACCACTACTGCGACGTGTTCACCGACGAGCTCGCTACGTCCGCCTCGATGACAACACGGCTGAGAAGGTACGACTAAGTACCAGCAAGCAATTGTCAACTCCGCGCTGAGATTCGATAACAGTCACGTAAGGCTGCTGTAGTAAAAGTATACAGATATAGTGCAAAATTCTTTTCCTTCGATTATTCACGGAAACGCCTGAATTAATATACGCTGTCACAATTAACTTCAGTGCCAATATTTGCACTGAAGGTAATTGAGACAGAAAGATAAATTCGGCAGTTTCCGTGAAAATACGAGGGAAAAAGTCAATTTAAAAACAATCTTGTCGCAATATTACATTTTATCGTCAAGGACGAAAATAGATTTAAACATCAATGTGTACTATATTTCGGCCGTAGTATCCAGCCGAAATAAACATTATTTGAAGAGTCTCATAACGCAAAACTTATACTCGTTCTATTAAATCATTAATATAGTAATTACACTGAACCGTAGATACAAGTTTTAATTTTGGACAATGGCATTTCTCAGAGCGTAAACGGACATCTCATTCATCTGGTCATGTTTTTTTGGAAGTGGCTGCATCTTTTGGTACCATTTTCGGTCGTCAGATGCAGCACCCGTTTCTCTATAAGACAACCAAAACTAACCTCAAATCATTCAGCCACTTCCAAAAAATCGTGACGAATGAGATGTCCGTTTACGCTCTGAGAAATACCCAATAGTTGGGTAATTTAACGGCAACAATTTTTTGCAGGTGTTCATAAACCGCACTAAACGCATCCTGCTGATCTCCAGCGACGGGATACTCGCGCAATGGCGCTGCGCCCCCAGCTTCGAGTCCGCCAACAACTACATCGCGGGCACCCCCATCGTCAACCAAGATGGCGCGCTCGTCTCCGTCGTCACTGCTAAGAGGGGCAACCATTATGCCGTGTCGTCGTTTGAGGTTAGTTGATTCTAGTGGGCAAGGGCTTGTCCATTAATCACGTCATACGGTTTTGGCCTATTTTAGACCATGGGGTGATACTTGGTGATATTTTCAGGACCCCCCCCCCCCTAGCCAATATGACGTGTATTTTTTTTCCGTACTGTATTAAGCACACGTGATGGAAAAAAAACTTTTTTACAAACTACGAGGTAAATGT
>JALPQI010028210.1:0-11248 GCA_025490895.1 Thaumatotibia leucotreta | reverse complement strand
ATTCGCGAATGCGAATGCGAATGCGAATATTCGTTACATCGCTAGTATAGTACTACCTTCTAGTTTTGTTAGTAAAAATATATTATTCATTAAAAGTGTACGCCTTCGCCAACAATTGGCCAGACTTGGCACCGAACCGGGAGCTGTGGAAATCTGAGGGAGAGGCCTTTGCCCAGCAGTGGGACACCCCTACAGGCTAGAAAAAAAAAAAGTGTAAACGATACATCTAACGCAATTCTATTCTCATTATTCAAATCCATTTTTCCATGTTTACACTGATGAGATGTTTACCGAGTTATAACAAATGTTGAAACAAGACCAATTTGAAACCAATCATTCTCGAAATAGTACATGATGACTGAAAATAAAACTTTACTATAAACGACATTTTAAAAACAGTATTCATTAAAGGAAGAAGTTAATCACATTATTTTATTAAGATTTTTCTACTTATAAAAAACATATTAAAAAGAAAAACATTAAGGTCACAAGTATTTAGACCAAGTATCGATATTCGAGTTTATCGATATGGGAACTCCCTAACTATCAAGAAAATTTGTCCCACGGATTTCTATGCCTGGATGCTTAGCCAAGTTGCCAATCGCTAGCGCTTGGTAGCGTATCGTAGTTTCCCTCTCTGTCACTCTTGCATATCGCCGCCCCCGGCGAATAAAATGATAACTGCAAAAACCTAATTTTTCAGGAGAAAATAAAAACATGTTTTTGTCGTTAACTTCATTAATACTAAACGTATGCAAATTATGTAAAGTTCTAACGATAGCTAATTTTTGTAGCATTCTGAAAAAATAGGGTAACCTTTTCTTAAACATACCGAAAAAAAGTTTTTTCAAAAACAAAAAGTTAGTCAAAATTTACCATCATCAAGGATATAATAATATCGATTATCATTTTATTCACATTGCGGCTACGCCAACATCAAATATTGCACCATCATGTTATAATTTTATTCAGAGGGTGACCAGGGTGCAAGCTAGTGAGTATAATACTACAATATCACATTATTCCGGTAAATTTAGTGTTAATCTTTTTTAAAAAAGGCTTTTAATCTACATTAAAAATAAAACGGTAATATGGTAATCAGCATTAATTTTATTGAACAATAAAATTGAAATAGTTAAATTTAAACCTAATAAGTAAATTGGCAGTATGATTATTATAATTAATTACTGACCATTACTAAAATTTTATTATTATGATCGGGTGTCTCCTCAATTTTTCTAACATTATTTAATACAGCCATAAGACGTGAAGTCCTTTGTTTATACATTTTGCAGTCAATCCACTTATATAAGTTATATATCAGAAATTACCGCCCAATTGCGAGTCGGACTCGCGCGCCAAGGGTTCCCTACCATTATCAATCTATCATAAAAAAATAAATTAGAGGTAAAAAAATGTTTTTAAAGACAAGCTTTTATAGTAAACAATAAAAAGAAAAAAAACCCTTTCATTCATAAAATCCACGGTATTGTAAGCCTTACCTAACGAACCACAAAAGGGTTGAATTTAGCTGAACAATAGTGTCGTCAGCAAAAGTATGATATACCTTATAAAAGTTATAAACAAACATTATTTATCTATAAGAAGTTTATTTACATTCTTTCCAAATTAAAATTTTGTCGGAGTCGAGGCCAAAAAAAATGTGCGACAAGCTTTCAATCTGGATATAATATAGATAAAACTGCTTATGGATAATGTTTGTTTACACATAAGTACATATATGTATCATACTTTTGCTGATGACACATCTATTGATCAGGTAAACTCAACCCTTTTGTAGTTCGTTACTTTGTAATATATTATTCCCCAGTCTATCCATTTCAATTAACGCTTCATTGTTGTAAGGTCTCTTTTCAGTTAATTTGTGCAATCTCTTCAATCTGTAGACTGTCTAAAGACTGAACTCTACACAGAGCTTCTTAGTTATGCTTGTCCAGCAGCGAAACATTTCGAACCTAAATAAACCACGGTATGATCGAATGCACTTCCCTGCATCTTATGAACTGTTGACGCCCAGCATAATACCACAGGTAACATTCTTCGTTTCCGCTGTGCCGTGACTTTTGATCTGGAACTGCACTGATATGGGTTATATAATATGAATTGGAATACCATTTCCGTTCGATCGCATTCCCGAATTTTATTCGAACTAATGGAATATCTGTCAGAAGAGTAAGAGAAACGACATTAAAATTCTAATAAACCTGCCTTGGAATACGATTATGCTTGAAGGCTTACCGAAAATGTTATATTTAGAGCATCTGTTTCTGTCAGTCCTAGGAAGACGTCATCGATGACCGATGCATTTGAGAAAGTATGTCGCTAACTAACATTAATATCTTTGGATGCTCCGGGCCTTCGGCCCTGTGCAAGGCTCGGCCTTCGTCCTTCGCAGGTGGCCTATGGCCATCCGTTTCGTTTTCATGTTACGCTATTTCATTGTGTAGCATGGTAGTGCTGGTCTCTGGCAGCTCGGCCTTCAGCCTCGCGAGCTGTAGCGCCTCGTGCAATCGCTTCGTGCCTGCGTCCTTCGCAAGGGCCAGCTGTCGGGCCAGCGGCCCTCCGATTTGTTTTACAGAAACACTCTTCCGTCGCGTAGCCTGGAAGCACTGGGTTTATAGGGCCTGCGGCCTTCAGCTTCGTTTTCATGTTACATTATTCCATTAGTAGCATGATAGCGCTAAGCTTTGGCCTACAACCCTCTGATTCGCTTGTTTAGTCGGTCCAAAAGAAGGCATGTTTATAAAATGAACCCAAACGTTAATAGCTACATATTATAGTATTGACCCCAAAGTTACGGAAGCATACAAAATCGCCGCCCACCGACTTAGACTGACAGTGTGAGTGGTTCGCGTAGGGCGAGCTGTAAGGCCTGCGGCCCTCCGGCTGATAGACTGACAGCGTGAGTGGTTTGCGTAGGGCGAGCTATAGGGCCTGCGGCCATCCGGCTCATAGACTGCAGGCGTGAGTGGTTCCCGTAGGGCGAGGCTGTCGGGCCTTCGGTTTTCTGGCTGATAGACTGACAGCGTAAGTGGTTCGCGTAGGGCGAGCTGTAGGGCCTGCGGCCCTCTGGCTCATAGACTGCCAGCCTGAGTGGTTCCCGTAGGGCGAGCTGTCGAGCCTTCGGTCCTCCGGCTGATAGACTTACAGCGTGAGTGGTTCGCGTAAGGCTAGCCGTCGGGCCTGCGGGCCATCGACTTAGACTGCCAGCGTGAGTGGTTCTCGTAGGGCGAGCTGTCGGGCCTGCGGCCCTCCGGCTGATAGACTGACAGCGTGAGTGGTTCTCGTAGGGCGAGCTGTCGGGCCTGCGGCCCTCCGGCTGATAGACTGACAGCGTGAGTGGTTCGCGTAAGGCTAGCCGTCGGGCCTGCGGGCCATCGACTTAGACTGCCAGCGTGAGTGGTTCCCGTAGGGCGAGCTGTCGGGTCTGCGGTCCTCCGGCTGATAGACTGACAGCGTGAGTGGTTCCCGTAGGGCGAGCTGTCGGGCCTGCGGTCCTCCGGCTGATAGACTGCCAGCGTGAGTGGTTCCCGTAGGGCGAGCTGTCGGGCCTGCGGCCCTCCGGCTGATAGACTGACAGCGTGAGTGGTTCGCGTAAGGCTAACCGTCGGGCCTGCGGGCCATCGACTTAGACTGCCAGCGTGAGTGGTTCCCGTAGGGCGAGCTGTCGGGTCTGCGGTCCTCCGGCTGATAGACTGACAGCGTGAGTGGTTCCCGTAGGGCGAGCTGTCGGGCCTGCGGTCCTCCGGCTGATAGACTGACAGCGTGAGTGGTTCGCGTAAGGCTAGCCGTCGGGCCTGCGGGCCATCGACTTAGACTGCCAGCGTGAGTGGTTCCCGTAGGGCGAGCTGTCGGGCCTGCGGCCCTCCGGCTAATAGACTGACAGCTTGAGTGGTTCGCGTTGAGCGCCCTGATTCGTTTCTTATTTAGTACACAAACATTACTAGGTACGTTTTAGGAATTTCCCGCGGTACTGTATCTGCCATTGCAATTTTCGATTGTCAAACGTATGTAAATGAAAAGGAAGATAATGCGTTTTAATGTTTCGCACAAATAGATAATCGTTACTAAAGGACGATATCCGAACAGACAGAAGATTTTTAATACGAGAATAAAATGATAACTGCCTGATGTCTTTTTGTTGTAGAATTATTTTCACGCGAATATCATGATACAAGCGTTTATAGTGTAAGGGCTCATAATCATTTTTGATATTATCCTCATAGACGTTTATTCTGGCAATTTAAGAGATCAATAAAATCAAAGAATATTATTGCATTTTTTTTATCTCCATAAATAACAGTATAAAAATTACGAAAAAAATTCAACAGATGCATTAGCACCCACAGATTTCAAATATGACATAACACTAAAACCATGGTAATGGCAGTTATCTTAGTATTCGCCGGGGGCGGCGATATTAGTGCGACAAAGACAGTTAGATGCCTTTCGTTTACGATTGACGATTAAGCGCTAGCGATTGGCAACTTGTCTAAGCACCCTGGATTGCAAATGGGATCGCAAGATTCCGACCGACCGCCGCCGTGAAGTAGACATTCTATAACTGGTGCTCCGACCTAAATAAATTGTATTTTTAACTGTCGTTATTGAACAAACTCTCGAGCATTACAAAGTGTTAAGTGGTAGTTATGAGATGTGTTGTTTAGTGTCATCTTTAAACCAAAACAGTTCAGTGACAGTTGAAAACGCCGAAACGCAAGAGCCTTGTTACGCTCTTGCGACAGGTTCTGCATGGCGCTTACGATCCTTCGGAAAGCATCGTGCCAATCAACGGACAACAAATCTTCGCAACTTTAAATCGTAAGCGACGAGTTCTGCACGGCGCTTGCGACCTTTTTGATTCTCGTGTCTAGTTCCGTTGGTCGTCTCCAGTCAACCTACCAGCCAACTGGGACCTCTCGCTGCGAAGCAAGATCGGGCAATCTAGTGTCTTGTTCGACTGGATTCTGTTTTGGGTTAATAGTATAACAATACCCTCTAGTGTGTAAGGCAAAGACCGTGTTATATTTTTGGCACAAAATTACCTACCTGTCTTTGCTTTGCTGCACTTATAATTAATTACTGTATTTTACTAAATAATAAAGCTAACTATGGCGCGTATCTGTGCTGCTGGCTGTGAGCTACAAACTGACGATCCCTTGATGAATTGCGCTGGCTGCGACCAAGTTTACCATCGAGAATGTGTCAATATCACCGATGAGGGGTTTGCAGGCTGGTCAGAGGACACAAAAACTAGCTGGGTGTGCCCCAACTGTCGCAGTGGAATACCGAGAGGCGACAATTCCCACACGCCGGTACGCTCTTTCACGCACAGTGGATCCCCGCACCCGAATGTCACCACCACACGAGGATCGAACCGAAGCTCTTGCTCTAATATGGCAGGCTCATCGAGTGATTCCCTAAGTGCCCTTACTATTGAAATACGCATGCTTAGGGAAGACATGAATGAGCTTAAAAGTAGCATCGATAAAATGACATCACACAATGAAAATTGTGGTGTCTCTTCTCTCCTGTCACATAATGTGTCACTTGGAGGACAATGACCTACTGACTGACCGCCAATTCGCTTATCGGCAAAATATGTCCACGACAACAGCTGCACTCAAAATATTTGATTGCATTGTTTCCGGTTTGGATGATAATATGCAAGATGGCAGGTATATTTTGTGACTTGTCCAAGGCTTTTGATGTGATTAATCATGAACTACTCTTGGATAAGTTACATCATTATGGGATCCGTGACTTGAGCCACAAACTGATGACGTCATTTTTGTCCAACCGGAGGCAAGTCGTCAAATTGTCCGTGAATGGGAAACGACAGCAGTCCTGTGCTGGCAGTGTGAATATAGGAATCCCTCAAGGTTCAGCGTTAGGAAATACCGTTTTCCTAACGTTTATAAACGATCTTCCCACTGCCGTCACAGCTGGTATCTCTGTCCTTTTCGCGGATGACACCACGGTGGTTGTTGGTGCACACACGTATGAGCAACTCGGAGAGAAGATTCATGACGGGTGTGATCAACTGCAGAGGTGGTTTGCTGCCAATGGCTTGCTGCTGAACGTAGCAAAGTCCACCGTCATGGTTTTCTCAGGCCGCAGAATAGAAATACCTCCGTGCGTGGCAAATTGCCCGATGCCGATAAGTGATGAATGTGGATTCCTTGGCTTCACTCTGGACTCTAACTTGAACTGGAAGAGCCATGTAGACAAGCTATGCGCAAGATTGAGTAGTATTAAAACTGCCCAAGCGCATACCTACCTGTACCTGCTCGTCGTCATCAGCAATTCAATTTGCTTAGAGAGTGCATTAGAATCGATATCTGAGATAACCAGTACGCGTTTGTATGACGGAACATTTAAGTTACTCCGTTCTTGAGGTCAAATTATACTGGCTCGGCTGATCGCAAGATGCCATGTGCCATTTGTACTCAAACTACCCTCAGATCGGCGCACAACTCAAAATACCCTCATTATTAGTACTGTATGCGATAGACTGATAATGCTGTCTCGTGGGATTTACCTGCAAGCACAGACAACATAACCTAAAGACGTAGCTTTAGACAATTATTTCATTTAAACCAATGCTGCCAAAAATGCTGAGGTGCGGGCGGCGTAACATGAGCTAACTGTGTTGTGATTCGTCATTTCAAGGTCAATGAGGCGTAAAACAAAAATGTCCGCCGGTCGCTAGTGATTTCCGAATGTCGATAAAAGTATCGATGGTTACAATGTCTATGGCTATCACAATTCGATATTTGTCAGTGACTTACCGACAAATCCGTACTAATGCATACCATAAATGCGAAAGTATGTCTGTCAGTTTACTGAGTCTACACGCTTAAATCGCTGAACCAATTTAGATGAAATTTTGAATGGAGATTATTTAAGACCCGGGAAAGGACATACGATATTTCATTCATTATCATCATCATCCCCGCAGATGAAGATATATTATGATACTAGCTTATGATGCTAGCTTGAAATGCATTGACCCGGGAAAGGACATACGATATTTCATTCATTATCATCATCATCCCCGCAGATGAAGATATAATTATGATACTAGCTTATGATGCTAGCTTGAAATGCATTTTATATTAAAAAAATATTTGTACTGTCTGTCTACTGTGTCTTCATCTTCACATTTAAACCGGTTTAGATGAAATTTGGAATGGAGATAGTTTAAGACCCGGGAAAGGACAAAAGATAGTTATTTTATCATCATTATCCACGCAGACAAAGTTGCGGACAAATATTAATATCACAATATATCTTTTCTGAGATAATAAATAAAATAATTTTATAAAATATATTTTTATTTGTACAATCATTAACTCGTAGTTACAAAGTTACCAAAAAACTACCATTAAAATACGTTGTGTATAAAATTCGTCTATTATTCGTTTTTTTTAATTTGAAATATTCCGGTTTAAAGTGTCGAGAACATATCACATTGCTAGCAGCAGGAAACCAATCATGTGACCGTTTTGTACCATTCATCCACATTTCTTTCATGTTTGGGCATTTAGAGAAGATACACAATATTATTTAACATAATAGTATTTTTGAAAATTATACTTCTATACTTTACACTAAACCAGAATATTATTTGAGGATAATTGAATATAATCGTAATATGTTATCGATAGTAAACAGACTGCAGGCATAGACATTACTAGTTCGGATACGGAGACTCCACCGCAGAGTTTTGTTGCTTGGTACGATTGAGAATAAAGATTTTAATTTATCTTTAGTTACTCATATTTTAAAGACAAACGGGTCTTAATCGCGTAAACTTACGTTTAATTATATCCTGACGTTTCGGGCATGACGTTACACCCGTGGTCGCAGGCAGACTGGCGAGAGAATGTATCAACACCTTGGAGCTGCGCGGGTTTTTCGAACTACCCGCACTTGATCTTGATTATTCACTTCTAGGCTAGGGTTGTCACTAGGCCTACACACAACACTCACAACATCCAATGGCTTTAAAATGGATGTTTCACCACGCTTACATTTGTAAATCACGGGATTCCACGCGGATGAGATTCCTTGCCCCTCATTTTGATTAAAATTCCGATGTTTCTTAATTTCAATAGCTTCACGTACTTTTCGGCTATGATGTATACGCTCGGTTGAGAGGACTTTCGGGTTATGGAGCTCAATCCAGTGGTTAAATTTACGCGATTAAGACCCGTTTGTCTTTAAAATATGAGTGATAATCGTGAAAGTTTAAATCAATATATCTTTAGTTACCTTATCGATAGTAAACAAACATACTCTACGGTCATCCCTAGTTCAGACGGCCTACCTGCTCGTTACGCTAGACAAGGAGGGAGTTATACTTCGTGCAAAGTATTAGAAAGAGACTTTGTAAAAAGACATCAACGAGTGCACTAGATTTTATGCTTAAACTATTTTTAATTTTAATTGAAATGTATAAAAAATTGCTCACTTGTGAAACGAAATACCATCTTTTTGCACACTAGATGTTTTTGTATTCTTGCCACACAATTGCACGCAACAGTAATGCATTTTGCATGACGTAAATCACGTTAAAACTTTCGTAATTATCCCATGAACGCCGGTCGCAGACTGAAGTCAGCAATGGAGGCGTGGCTCTAATATGGAGTGAATTCACCGTATGCGTGACAGACGGGGTCGCCCGGCTATGCTACGTCTTGAGGTTATGTTGTCTGTGCCTGCAAGTTAAGCTCCACCTCCATTCCCCACCACGCGTAGGAAACTTGTTACCTACGTACGTTATAACGCATTGAATTAGTTACCTTATGCGGGTTAATTAAAGTTGCAAACTCAAACACCCTTTCCAATCTGATTTGGCAGTTATGAGATGATGGGGCAGTACGCAAAGTAAGCAAGTGATCATAGTGACCAAACATTCGTTAGATAATGGGATTAAAAAAAAAAAACTATAACAAAAAGGATAATTAAAAATGGATTATTTTTGTTTTACCAAATATTTTTTTCAATTCAATTCAATTCAAATAATTTATTTCAATATAAACTTACAGTGCAGGTACACCAAAACGTCTATACGATACTAATTACATACAAAAATAATGTCAATAACACCAATAATAAAACATAAATGAAAAAATAAAAATTAAATGTTTCACAAAAAAAAATTAGCAATACATTAGCAAACATAAGACTAAAAAAAATAATCATAATAATAACACGTTTCACAAAAAAAAAAACAATGAATTGGCAGTACAATAATTAAATAACTATGGGCATGTTAACATATTATTAAATTAATTAAATAAAATATTTAAAATTTTAATACATTTTCTGCAAAATTCAGCAGCTTTATGAAATGAGAAATTATAACCATGATGGAAAATTCTTGGAATACGTAAGGAATTATTCCAAAGTGTTTAAGAAAGTTTGCGCCGCTGCCAAGTCTGCCTATATAAGTAACAAAGTCAAGTCGGCAGACAACACTGTAAAAGCGACCTGGAATGTGATACGCTCTGAAACTGGAAAGACAAAACCCCGTGACGGCCAATACAAACTGAGAGTGGATGACCAAATCTTGACTGCGGACTTGGACGTTGCTGGCGCCTTTCAACACTTCTTCATCAACATAGCCAAAGATACTACTGAAAACTTGAATTCGTCTGTGGCTAAGGCTGGCTCATTCTTGGATATGAACAATATCAAACCATGGAACAAAGATTTTCACTTTCAGTATACAGACCCAAATGAGATCATCAAAATGTTCAAGTCCTTGAAATTGAAGAACTCCGAAGACCTTTGGGGAATCTCTGTGAAAGTCATGCAATCTGTTATCGATGTTATTGCACCGTACTTAGCAAATGTGTTTAATGCTTGTGTAAGAGAATGTGTGTTTCCCGATCTAATGAAGTACAGCAAAGTGATTCCTCTATTTAAAGCAGGAAACAAATATGACCTTGGAAACTTTAGACCTATATCCATACTTCCTGGTCTGAGTAAAGTGTTTGAGAAAATCATATTGAACCAACTGGTTCAACATTTCAACAGGAATGAACTGCTTCAGAATCAGCAATTTGGGTTTACAAGAGGTCGTTCAACTACAGACGCCGCCTCAGTACTAATCAAGCATATTTACGACGCCTGGGAAAATTCGCAAGATGCTATTGGTGTCTTCTGCGACCTCTCCAAAGCATTCGATTGCGTGGATCATGATACACTATTACACAAGCTAAAATACTATGGATTGTCAGTGGAAGCTCTCCACCTTGTCTGTTCTTACTTAAATTTAAGAACCCAGAAAGTGGTTGTAAATGGAACTGAGTCTTGTGGCAAGACTGTAAAGCTTGGAGTACCTCAGGGTTCTATTCTGGGGCCTTTCCTCTTCCTGGCGTACATAAATGACTTGCCGAACCTTGTAAAAGATAAATGTGACATAGTTCTGTTTGCTGATGATACATCGTTAATTTTCAAAGTTGACAGAAAACAAATTGACTACAGACAAGTCAATGAAACTTTGAAAGAGGTATCAGAGTGGTTCACAGCAAATAATTTACTTCTTAATGCGAAGAAGACCAAATGTGTAAGATTCTCGCTTCCAAATGTAAGAAAGTCTGAAACTATTATCACGTTAAATGGTGAGAAGCTAGACCTTGTTGATAATGCACTTTTTCTGGGCCTTACCTTGGACAGCAATCTGCAATGGGCTCCTCACATATCTACCCTGGCAAAAAGGCTGAGCTCTGCCGCGTATGCAGTTAGAAGAATCCGACAGTTCACTGACGTGGAGACAGCTCGCCTAGTTTACTTTAGTTACTTTCACAGTATTATGTCTTATGGCATACTGGTTTGGGGCAAAGCAGCAGATTTGGACACCATCTTCATTCTTCAGAAGAGAGCTATTCGATCGATTTACAATATGAGCTCTCGCGACTCACTGAGAGAACGATTTAAGGAAATAGATATTCTCACAGTAGCTTCACAATACATACTGGATGTGATAATGTACACACATAAGAATATTAAATCCTTTAAAAAGCTTTCTGACATTCACAGCCGCAACACACGGAACAAGCATAAGTTATTGGTTACCAAGTTTCGTCTACAGAAAGTAAAAAAGTCGTTTGTTGGAAACTGTGTTACCTTTTTCAACAAAGTACCCATAGAGGCATGGGAACTGCCCTATAATTCATTCAAAATGTACATCAAAAATGGTCTTCTCAAAAAGGGT
>JALPQI010028209.1:0-10095 GCA_025490895.1 Thaumatotibia leucotreta | reverse complement strand
TATTTTATTATTTTTTCAAATTCAGTTGTTAACAACCTTTTCAAGCAGCACTATTTTTACGCGTCAGCGTTTCAGTGCGGATGACGATAGGCGTGCGTTATTATATGCAGTAAGGCAAACCTGTCGCGTGACGCTGTTACAGTCAAAAGCTTTTGAAAATGGAAGACGCAATGAAATTATTAAAATAAAACTATAAAGAAAAAGTTCAAGTTTATTTATGTTCGTGTTCAATGGACAAAGAGCTTCATATTTATTATAACTTCTAAATACTGGCTGCGGACGACGAAAACTCTATCTACATTTGTTTTCGTTTTGACATATTAATAAAACATCGAAAGTGGTTTTTGTATGCAGTTGCATGGGAAAATTAATCTTGTTCTTAATTATCTGGCCATGACTGTATAAAAAATTCGCACAATCCCTTTTTTACAAATATCAAATGTTGGGTAAGTTTCGGTTTACTTAAGTAAATAGTTTGAATTGTGATTTTTAATACGTGTTTCTAATGAAACGATTCCAAGATATTTTCATATTTGTTTACAACAAAACGCTTTGTATATTTTAACACGTGTGTCAAAACACGAAGCTGGAACGTATCACTATGTTCAAACAATGGCGCAGCGTTTTTCTGTAACTTTTTCCATATTGGGGCAAAATTTGGGTCTTAGACTACCGTTAAGAACACTAGGTAAATGTTATATATCGACACTGGAAATTTCAAATATCGTAAGGGACAAAGGTCCACTTTTCAGGAGAGCCAAAAAACAAAAACCAAAATTTAAAAAAATCGTAACTTTTTACATATTCATCCGAATTAGATGGTTCTTATATACATAACTACGATAAAGCTTTCTCTTTATTAGACAATTAGGTATACATATGTAAACTCAATAGTTTCGTAGATAGTGTCCCTCACGCAAGAAATTTACTAGACACATGTCCCTTACGCCCCCAAAAATGTCTAGTATTTTTATGAAAATCTGTTACGACAAAAACGAAACACTACCTCTTTGTCGTTACTGTCAAATAACATGCTACATTACAACTATTTTCTGTTGTAAAGTCATTCTAGTTTCCAGATTAATTGAAGTAAGTAGCTTAAAAATGCAAGGAAATATAAAGTTGTGTACTTACAATTGTATTATTTTCATAGACGGAGATCGATTTCACGTGTAATTTATTATATTTTAGATAACCCGTTACAATTTATAGGAAATAAAACCAAACATGTTAGGTATGTATATATTTTAGTCAGCTTAGTGTTGTGAAAAGAAGAAAACATATATCGAGAGCAACCTGAGCCCGAAACAAAAACATCTATATTAAGAAAGAAATTCTGGATAAGTAATCTAACTGCTTCCGCGAAGATCTATGACCCTTTTTGATGATACTCGTGCTATTCAGACGTGCGGTCAAAGGAACTATCGAATCCTTAGGGAACGAAACACTGACTGAAAACCTACATTTGTAGACCAAAAAATGATCAAGGAGCGCTGAGTTAGTGCAAGCCATTCAAATCGACTGGAAATTATGAAATATTTCCTACATTATCAAAACGAAATCAAGGCGTCCTCCTTCCGCACCTGGTAAAATATTTCGGGCAAGCATTGCATTGGGGTTTATACTGAGAAAATGGACTAGTGTCAAGGTACGCTTTATACCAAAAAGCAGGGAAAACGAGTGTAGATAATACTCGTTCTAAGTCCTTCAAACCTATTAGTCTAACATCTCTATTTCTTTCACTACTTGGTGGCAAGATCGCTAAGTCTAAATCAACATGTTTACCAAAAACTACCCCACTTGACTAACACTTGGCATGACTTGAGTAATTCTTTACTGCACCAGTAAGAAAATAACAGAAAGAAATAAAACAAAAATAAGCTAAGCACACGATACAGGTTATCAAAGCGGCGTTAAAGTCTAGAGAATAAGAAAACAGGTCGGTGTGTATTCCTTGATGTCGAAGGTGCTTTCGATAATAAACTCACAGAAACCATCCTTAATGAAATTAAATCAAAGGGATGAAACCACGACTATATGGGTCCGAAGAGTGCTCTCTAACAGAATAGCTACTCCAACCCTCAATATAACTGAGTATGAATTTCACACAACGACAGGGTGTTCTCAGTGTTTGAACACCCTGCAAAAACCAACTTGAAAGCCTGGGCTTTCGGGAATAAAACAAGCACATCGAATGTAGCTTCATCAGACAGTCGAAATACCCTCAAGATACAAATGGACCAATGACCAGAATGATTGTCGAAAATGGCACCACAGGTACAAGTAGGTGAGAGGCCTAAGGTCAGGGTTTGCGTCGGCATGAGCAAAATTCATTTTCTAGACAGAAGTCAATATTATGATGATTTCCACGCATAAATATTACATTATGTGTGGAAATCAATTTGGCCAGAAACCTAAAAACCAATATTATCTATTATCTACATCAACTCAAACAGTCAAGCTGCGATGCTCTCACTAGAATCCCTCAAGTCCAGTGCTGCAAGAATAAATTAAACGCCCTTGACTTTAATGAAGTAACACTTAGATGGGTATTAGGATATTCCAATATTGTTGGAAACGAAACAGCAGATGAGTATACCGGAAAGAACGGCAACACACGCATTGTCAGCCCAGAGCCTTTCTATGGAATCACCAAACCGGAGCCATATTCTCTGCTGAACAAACTAGATAAATATGATAAGATAAGATAAGAGCAATCGCACAGTTGAAGTCCATCAAAGTAACTCTCACTCGTAAGCTCTTATCCAAGGGTTCAATAACAGAAAACAATAAAGAGCTACTTGAGCTCAAAAGTAACAAAGCCTGTGAGGAATCGAGAATCCTAACTATTAACATATGTATAACAATCATGGGTAAGAAACAAGATGCAATATGTAGCTTCTGCCAAAAATCAGAGCAAACTACTGTGCAACGTTGCAACATATTGATTTAAACTATCAATTAATCTACTATGAGGAGGAGTCCTCCTCCTCTGTTTCTGCAGACCACAAATGTATAAAAGAAGTATTCACCTAGGCAGACCTTATGATGTACACAAAATTGCAGCCTTCAGAATCTGGAATGTTCTGACCTCGACAATAATCAGTAATGACTTTTAGACCAAAACAACAATAATAAAGATGATAATATGGCAGATGTCCGGACCTTACTACTATAGCCCTATCTCTGACCGTCTGACCCATGCAATGATCATAGCTCATTACACTTTTCAATAGCCTGCTGAGACTGGTTCACGGTTCACGTGTACTACAGAGTAAATTTCTCGAATTGGCAAAAGACAGCTAATTATAAATAAGCCCATGATTTCCAGGGAGATAATAATAAGATTGGGGCAGCTTTTGGCGAGCTGTTCGGCAATAGCGACATCGTCTGAGGCATGTTTTCGTCGGTCGGAGTAGAATCCAAGAAGAACTGTAGGACTCGGCTTGCCTTGATTGGCCGTTGGCCGTCCAGAGAGGAATCGTTAGAGAGATGTATATGCTCCAGGGATGGAAGTGGAAATGTGCGTGAGTCGCTGGTCGATGCAGTATCTATGTGGTAGTAAAAATACTGCTCTGCCCTCACCCCTCTTCCTGAGACGCCCTGGGTCAAGTCGCACCGGCATTGTTGCAAGTGCTATAAGAAACTAAACAAAATGTTATAACGTACACAAAAAAACTTTCATGATTTTTAAATATCATCTTTTTTGAGGCGTAACTCTCATTCATGTACCGTATTTAATGTAGTAACGTATACCTTATAAAATTTAAAGGTGAGTTACGACATCAAACTTTAAAATTATTTTGATTTATATATTTTTTTTTTTTTTATACCACGTCGGTGGCAAACAAGCATACGGCCCGCCTGATGGAAAGCAGTCACCGTAGCCTATGGGCGCCTGCAACCTCAGGGTGTCACATGCGCGTTGCCGACCCAATAAAAATAACGTTGGCACAACAAATAAGTGGCTCCACTCCACCTGATCGTAAGTGAAAAGTAGAGCCCAAATCGCGGCGGCAACGAACAGGAGACAATTAGTAACCTGTTAGTTGCCACCGCGTTGCTGGCCCGCTAGATGCTGGTAAATACACCGGCTGACCCCGAAACACGGCAAATACGAAGGTAAGTCATTTCACGGGCGTTTACACCGAATGTACGGTGGTAGCCAACCAGGCGGGTACTAGTAAAAATACCCTACCACCGGCTGAGAAGCTGGATACTCAGTATTTCCCTTAGTCGACTCCTACGACACCCACGGGAAGAGAGGGGCGGTGATTTTTGTATTCTTACTCCGTCACCGCACGGATAAAAACATACGACGATATATGTACATACGACTCAGTTTATTAAGAGAATAGAGCCATACTATCTTCGAAATTGTGTTGTAACGCACAAAAGCCTAAAATATTTGTCCCTTACGTCATTGTGAATTCAAAGTTTCGTATTTATTTCATTAGATAGAATGTCGTAAAGGCACCTTCTTTTGCTGTAGTAACTAACCACATAGGGATTTATGAATAAGAAGGATATACTACGTTGAAAATGGACACGTTATCCCTTCAAATTAAAAATTTGACCCATACAACATTTTTTTAAAAGCAATATGAAGTTATGACAAAATTCATTCACTTCATAACTTATTTATTTGAAGCGATATCAAAAAGTTAATTATACAGATCGATAGAGAATTTTTTTCTGAGTTCTATGCAATTCAAAGTGTACTTACGACAAAATGTCCCTTACGACATTTGAAATTTCCAGTGTCGATATGAGTTTCAAAATTAATTAAAAGTTGTAATAGGGTTATTTTATTTATAAAATAAATATTAAAATGAACATATTAGGTACTTTTTGTAATTCAAGACAAATGATTTGTTACCTATAAGACTTGAATGAATAATTCAAGGAGAAATCACGAAGATATTAAATGCATAGGTTTAAATCGCGTTGCACTATAAAAAAATCCCCATTCCGTTATCCCACTATACATCATTATAAACATTATACTTAGTAGAAAATGTTTGTAACCTCTGATGTTTAAAACTCACTTACCATCCATTTCAAGTAAAACACGTAGTATATAATCGGTTAGAAGCCACTAACAGTTTAAAATCAACGTTTTGATCAGTTCACTTCCTTGGTTTGATTTCAACTGAACTCAATGAAGTCAAAATCAATGAAAAAAACTAAAAATGTTCATAATTTTTTACACATGGCGGATGACACGATAGGCTTGTCATCATATTCTATGGCGTAAGGCACGCCTGTGATGTCATGAAAAAATTGTTCGCCGCCACAGACAAAAGTCTTTGAAAATGGAACACGCAATGAATCGGTTAAATAAAATCATCTCAAATAAATTTATTTGAAGATAATTCAATTGCAAATATTTTAGTTGTCAACTCTTTTATTTAGATAAATTATCTAGATGAAGATAACGGCCCTCGTTTGTTCTTGAAGTAAGCTCAGATAAAACGTCAGGTCAAACCGTCACTATGACATTGCTCATTAAAGTAAACTTAAGTGAAGATAATTCATCTTTTATTTCAAACGTCAAATAAATTATTTAGATAAACGTTGATTTATCTAGATAAATTTAAAATAACAAATGAAGGATTATTTAGTTATTTAAATGAAAGATGATTTAGTCATCGATCCGGTTATTTGTAAAAAGATAATTTTTGCCCAACTCTGGTATGTAAGTATGTCAGTGAGTTTACCGGTAATTGTTGGACTTCTCCCTGCGGAGTGACAACTTGCTGCACGAGGGTGACGGGCTGCGGCACCACGCTGGGTGACGCGCTGTGACTGTTGCTGCTACAAAACAAGTATGTAAGTATGTGAGTGAGTTTACCGGTAATTGTTGGACTTCTCCCTGCGGCGTGACAACTTGCTGCACGAGGGTGACGGGCTGCGGCACCACGCTGGGTGACGCGCTGTGAGACTGTTGCTGCTAAACAAGTATGTAAGTATGTGAGTGAGTTTACCGGTAATTGTTGGACTTCTCCCTGCGGCGTGACAACTTGCTGCACGAGGGTGACGGGCTGCGGCACCACGCTGGGTGACGCGCTGTGAGACTGTTGCTGCTAAACAAGTATGTAAGTATGTGAGTGAGTTTACCGGTAATTGTTGGACTTCTCCCTGCGGCGTGACAACTTGCTGCACGAGGGTGACGGGCTGCGGCACCACGCTGGGTGACGCGCTGTGAGACTGTTGCTGCTAAACAAGTATGTAAGTATGTGAGTGAGTTTACCGGTAATTGTTGGACTTCTCCCTGCGGCGTGACAACTTGCTGCACGAGGGTGACGGGCTGCGGCACCACGCTGGGTGACGCGCTGTGAGACTGTTGCTGCTAAACAAGTATGTAAGTATGTGAGTGAGTTTACCGGTAATTGTTGGACTTCTCCCTGCGGCGTGACAACTTGCTGCACGAGGGTGACGGGCTGCGGCACCACGCTGGGTGACGCGCTGTGAGACTGTTGCTGCTACAAAACAAGTATGTAAGTATGTCAGTGAGTTTACCGGTAATTGTTGGACTTCTCCCTGCGGAGTGACAACTTGCTGCACGAGGGTGACGGGCTGCGGCACCACGCTGGGTGACGCGCTGTGAGACTGTTGCTGCTAAACAAGTATGTAAGTATGTCAGTGAGTTTACCGGTAATTGTTGGACTTCTCCCTGCGGCGTGACAACTTGCTGCACGAGGGTGACGGGCTGCGGCACCACGCTGGGTGACGCGCTGTGAGACTGTTGCTGCTACAAAACAAGTATGTAAGTATGTGAGTGAGTTTACCGGTAATTGTTGGACTTCTCCCTGCGGAGTGACAACTTGCTGCACGAGGGTGACGGGCTGTGAGACTGTTGCTACAAAACAAGTATGTAAGTATGTGAGTGAGTTTACCGGTAATTGTTGGACTTCTCCCTGCGGCGTGACAACTTGCTGCACGAGGGTGACGGGCTGCGGCACCACGCTGGGTGACGCGCTGTGAGACTGTTGCTGCTAAACAAGTATGTAAGTATGTCAGTGAGTTTACCGGTAATTGTTGGACTTCTCCCTGCGGCGTGACAACTTGCTGCACGAGGGTGACAGGCTGCGGCACCACGCTGGGTGACGCGCTGTGAGACTGTTGCTGCTAAAAAAATAGATTTTTTACTAATATTAACCCTTAAATGCATAGTGATGTATATATGCATCACCTATTCTCGACTCTATTGGCAACATGTCAGAATCATGCAGGCAAAGGTCATGCATTTAAGGGTTAAACGTTTCACGTTTTTAATATAAATTCAATGTAACGAAAACTCAGTTTGGTCACATCACGCATGTAGCTGACTTCCACGATACTGGCAGACGAGTCGTCTATTGTTTGCATAATGTAGCTAAATAGGTGGTTATTAACCTTTTGGACGCCAACGACCGATATATTATTACTGGCACCGCAGATTCAACGCCAAAGGCGTTATATATATATATATACAAATATATATATATATACAAATACATGGTATATAAGTCTCGGACCACAGATCAATATAGACCTACACGCGTAAGAGCGTAAAATTCAATTTCAGTTTTGACATTTTGTTGACGTGGCGTCTGGGTGACAGCTTTGGCATTTGACAAATGGCGCCGAAAAGGTTAAACATTTTTTACTTTGTTTATTAAACAGATACACAAAATATTGTATGAAATTATGAGGACTAATCAGACTTGAAATTATGAGGACTAATCAGACTATTTTCGGGTATTACGACTGATTTTGGGTAATTTAATCTAAAAATGCAAAATCTAAAATTAAAGTTAGGGATACCGTAAATAGAAATGCTCACATCCTCATGGTTCATTTCATAATGGACTGGATTTTTATTCAACAAGTCACTAAGTGATGTAATATGTCAAGTAGTGCAAGCTCCTGTATGCTTAGCACATGATTGGCGCGACAGTATCTCGCCGCGAGATAGTCTATCCGTCCCTCTTTTGTTAATATAGATAGTGAAGGACGGGAGATCTATCTCGCGGCAACATACTGTCGCACCAATCATGTGCTAAGCCTGCTGGCAAATTATCTATACAGTGTAGGTACCTGCACAACCTGCGTGCACGGCTGGATCACGAACTGCTGCTGCGTGGCGGCCGGCGGCGCGGCCGGCGGCGACACCTGACGGACCATCACACTCATTAATACAAAACCGTACTATAGGTGTCCCAAAAATAACGCAAGATTTAAATGTAATGAAAAAGCATACTTTTTTCGACCAATTCCAATTTTTTTTTCTTACACACAAAGTACACAGAACAGGATTTAGTATTATAATTGCGAATCCCCCAGCAGCAGCAGGTCTCCTTGACGAAAAACGGTTTTGACCCCATTTTCTGACCGTTTTTCGTTCATTTCAATAAATCCCGAATATTGCGATTTAACATAATTGTTTATTTTTTATGGGATTATTTATAGCCAAAGATCTATGTCAGCAAGCTCTCAATCGCCCATGGTTTGAAGGAGGGGATTTCACACTGCAGCAACGAAATTCACCCATGTTTATGCAAATTTCATAGAAAAATTTAACAAAGGAGTGCTATTGCTATGTTACAGCAAAGCCTTCGAAATAATTTCTCAGCATACTAAACCCTATTCTTTGTACTTTATGATTAAATCAAGAAATAAGAAAGTCAAACAAGAAATAAGTATTTTTCATCGATTTCAAATCTTGCGTTATTTTTGGGACACCCTTTATAATAAATGTTACTAATCTCGCGAATATCCGGCCATTATCCGGTAAGGATGCGGCTCCACTGACGCGGAGCTGTGCAAAATTGACCAATTACATTCTTCAAATTCAAAATTCGAAACACTGTGACGCGGTCTCATTGGCCGAGCTCACACAGCTCCGCGTCAGTGAAGCCGCACTCTAACCGGCCACACATTTACTATTTGGCCGGAAACATGATAGTACCGTACGATCCGTTATACCAGATAGTACTTTATTATCCGGTCGCATATCGGATAGTATAGTACTATCCGGCTGGATAGCGTTAGTGCTTCATTATTAAATAAGTTATATATTGAACAGGAAGGTAAGGAATAGAAAGGGAAAGGCGAAAGAGTGGTCAATATATATTTCATAAACTGCATGTTCAGATATTTTTAAGCACCGAGGCAACTTCGATATATTTGATGGACTGTACCTATACGAGCGACGGCTGTGCGAGTAGATGCCGCGAATAGTCATTTGGCCAGATATCGAATGAACAAAATTATGTCGTCAACTAAACAATCAGGTAATTACGAATGTCAACAATACTCGGATAATTTCACAAGGGGATCCTTGATGTGATCGAAATAATAGTGATTTTTATGTGATTTTCAACATTACACGACTTCCGAAATTACTCAAAGATTCCGATATTAATTATTAAAAATGCAGAGGTCCTTACATGTGAATTCCCTTAATGGTCATTTCGTACACTATGCCTTCAGTCAGTTATGCCGGTCTAACTCAAAAACCATCTAGCACGATAGAATTGGCCGAATACCGAATATTCGGCCAAGCGTACCGCTGAATATTCGGTATTCGATATCCTGCCAAATGACTATTCGCGGCATCTACTCTCACAGCCGTCGCTCGTATAGTTATAGTCCATCAAATATATCGAAACTGCCACAGTGCTTAAAAATATCTAGATGCTTAGCCAAGTTGCCCATCGCTAACGCTTAGTAGCGTATCGTAGTTTTCCCTCTCTGTCACTCTTTCATATTAGTGCGACAAAGACAGTTAGCTGCCTGTCGTTTACGATTGACGATTAAGCGTTAGCGATTGGCAACTTGGCTAAGCACCCGGCGCCGAAACAGGTCGCGATTCTGTGTCATCATCATCATCATCATCAGCCTATGATAGTCCACTGCTGGACGTAGGCCTCTCCGATTAATAATGCTTATAGACGCATTAGGAGGTAAATGCCCATAATCGCCACGCTGGGCAAACGGATTGGCGATCGCAGTAATGTGTCCACTATGATGACGCTGCTGCCCATCATCAATCTTTTATCAAATAACGGTAAGTGACACTTGAATCCCTTAGTCGACTCTTACGACACC
>JALPQI010028207.1:0-10727 GCA_025490895.1 Thaumatotibia leucotreta | reverse complement strand
GGATTGGGTCCTTTTCACAGAACTACGTTCTAATTCTAACCAAGTAGTTATACTTACTGAGTTTCGTATAGGTGACGGAATATTGTTTAGTACAACACTTCGCAACTGTATATATTTGTTTGTAATAGACGCTTTCGATTTATACGAGTATACAGCATGTCGTTTTTCACTCAATTGTCAGAAATCATTTTGTTCTCAAGTTCTTATTAATTAAAGAGTGTTTCAAGTAAAAATGCTGAAGTTAGTACAAATTCCGCCTTAGTCCGGCGAAGGCGCTCGAATAGCCCCTAATTTTATTTCAGCGAAATTGAAAGCGGCCGGGTACAAATTTTAATATCTAAGGGTGGTAGATAGAGCTTTTTTTATTTTTCCACCCTTCTTTTGGCGATTATTATTCTGTTCCGATGGGTGGGGCGGGGTGGCCGCCCCTTGGACTCTTTCCTTTTTGCTTCTTAAGTCCATCTTGAGACGAAACAGGGACAACTGTGGAGTAGTCTAAGAAAATTATTTGTTTATTAATTCGGTAGTCATTTTGTTTGTTTTATATTGCTACCACATTGGGTATTTTCTCTGTTATATATGACGTTATGAAACAGAGTGTAACAAGGACAAATTTATAGAATATTTACTATAATGTCAAAGAGAAAGATGAACTTGTTATATTTTTTTTAACGCCAATGTGGAAAGAACATTAGCGCGGATTTTTCGATCTCCGGATAAAACTATCCGTTACTTACTATCACTATCCTTTTCTCATGTCATTATAAAAAAGGAGACAGCGAACATTTATCTACCAGATATTATTAATTATGATGATAGAGATGTAGGATGTAATAATTATAGTAGCAGCAATCCTTTTAAGGGCCCATACAGTATCACATTCTCATTAGAATAATTTCAACTTGAATAAAAATTAGCATAGAAACTAGAAGTAAACTTTGTCTTGCTTATAAGATTGTCCTATTGAATATTCTTATTAGATTTTAGACAATTTTGTAACTTTTATCAAATTCTTATTAGCCACTGTAGAAACTAAATGGCATCAATCTTATTTTACATAGTTATAGAAAGCTCTGCGCACTAATTTTAAATATTTCTGTCATAAATTGTTAATATTTTTACAATGAAACTGATTCTTACTACTTATACCGACACAGTACGTATAACACATATTTCGGATCATTAAATAAAACGATAAAAATTTTGGTCTTTCTGTCACTTCTTGCAAATCGAAAAATTTTTTGGGTGTTTGGCAAGCGACAAAATGGTTTTTTCAAACCAAAATAACATAGAAAAAAGGACTACGCAATTTTATAGTAATTATAAATTTGTAAAACCAGAGATTAAACACCAACACACACAAAAATTACTCTTCAAAACGAACAATTCGTCAAATAAATATAACTTAAATATATTATGTTCTTTAGAATTATAATTTCCGTGACTTTCAACATTAATCGTCGCTGTAAATTGCGTGAGTTACCTGTCCCTAAGTAGTAAAAATTGGAATAAGAAATTTATGAAAACATTCGCATAAAAAAAGAACCAAAAAATATGTAATGTTCGTCTCCACGCCACCCCTGTCCCCTGCTTCTGTCACTTACCCCTTTTACTGGAAAAACCGTGGCACCTACCAGGAAGGGGTCGATATTTAAATATAAGAAGAGCCCCCCCCTTTTTTCCCGGGGGTCCCCCCCGGATTTATGGATCTGGCCTGGAGTGGCGTAATTACTTATCTTCGCGAATACAAATCAATCGGCGAACAAACCTACTAAAAACGGTTGTTATGAGTTTCTCAATTTCCCGGTTTTCGGTCATTTCTTTGGGATCGTTTGTTTGTGTGGATCTTGATGCTTCACTTAAGGCCTTGCGTAATCCTCGTAGTGGCGTGAGATGTGACAATAGGGGAGACTGGGGATGATTGACACGTTAGACATTTGAATTATTATCGTTTATGGTGATATGTCATTCTCACACCGAACTAGAGGAGAGTACGAGACTAAAGGAGTAATGATGTTTTTGCGTACTCTGCTAACTTTATTTAAGTGGAGTGCGGATCCTCATCTGCACACTACCTACTACATATATATTCACATAATTTGAAAATTACAGCTTAATTGTTATTATAATATTTTATTTCGCTTCGTGTTGATTTGCTATTGCGTCTCCATAAATTAACTGAGTGCCCGACAAAGTAATTATTATTCTAAACGTTATTGTCACATGTAAAGGTGTGTTTAAACCAAAAGAGCATTCGCTGTTCTAGCGCCCGTTCTAAGAAATCAACCAATCACGTTTTGTGTACCGATCGAATTTCGTAGAGTGGGAGGTTAGAACAGCGAATGCTCTTTTAGTTTAACCGCACCTTTAGTTTTTAATAAATCACGTAGTATAATAATAAATATCCGCCAATATACTCCAATTATAAATCCTTTAACTGTGATATATCCCAGTTCCGTCGTTTTTTCTCTTACATTAAAGTCGAAGGAAATTGTCAGTCGTAGAGGAAATTGGCCGCGCCTCCGTGACTGCCCGTTACTGCCGACAAAAATTACTGCTCGCCCTTTGCTGGCTGATAACTCTAAATAATAATGGAAAAGTTTATCATTTTACTTGTAAATATTTATTTTCCTAACTAGTGTGAAAAAGTAAACTTTGCGCACGCTTCGCGTACGTTAATTCCTCTTTGCAGAAAATATTTTTTCGACAAAGGTGAAAGTTGGAGCCCGAGTGAAACGAGAGCGACAATTACCCGAGTTAAAAAGACGTTTTTACACGTGTATCGAACGACTATTTTCATAACAAGTGCCTTAAAAAGAAGAATGTACGCACGCGAAGCGTGCGCAAAGTTTACTTTTCCGCACTAGTTAGAAAAATAATATACTACACTGATGTTTGGCGAAATATTTTACATTAGTGATGTGTATGCTGTGTGTAATAATTATATGTGAAACTGTTATCAATGAAAATCTCATCCTCCGTCATTTTTTACGGTAGTTTCTATAAACTTATACAGTGTTGTTTTAAGGAAAATGATGATGAACTTTGATTACTAATGAATTTGAAATCATTTTCTACGGTACCTTTTTGAGTACATGCAGAGTATTCTTTCAAACGATACATTGTAGGTGACAGCTGAGCAATATGGTGTCATTTATTAGGATTTGGATATTTTCATTTGCTGAAATCTATTTTAGCGCTTCCCCATTTTTAGATATTGCTCCTCACCTAGATACGATAGTAGAAGAACAGACGCCATTACAGAAATTCTATCTTCATTTTTAATTATTTCCGCAAAACGTGAATAAAACAGCCGTAAGTGCCATCCGAGCCGAGACAAAGGAAAAATACAGCAGTGAAAACATCTCGCAAATGAATTGGACGGACCTTTTCTTTGAAGGACGACAGCTACTGCACTACGGGAATAAAAAGTTTATTATGTCACATTACTGTTGAGTGCCTACTAGAAACTTTTTAAAATTAAGATGACGGAGTTGGGCACAGCGACACATACAAAAACGCTGTGTGGTGACGGTACGACAGTAAGAATACATTTCTTACCACCATAACTCTTCCCGCGGGTGTCGTAAGAGTCGACTAAGGGATTGATGTGTTATTGGTCATTTACTTATCGAATATTGATGACGGGCAGAAGCGTTATCATAGTGGACACGCTACTGCGATCGCAAACCCGCTTGCCCAGCGTGGTAATTATAGGCCTCCTATATTCCTCCTAATGCGTCCATACGCATAGGTCATAGAAGAGACCTTTGGCCTGCAGTGGACTAATATAGACTGATGATGATTTACATGTCAGCCTCCGTAGCCGAGTTGGTAGTGGCCCTGCCTATGAAGCTGGAGGTTCCGGGTTCGAATCCCGGCGAGGGCATTATTTGTGTATCTATTTATCACAAATATTTGTTCCTTGGTCATGGATGTCTACGTATTTAAGTATCTATATGTATCTATTATATATATCGTTGCCTGGTACCCACATCACAAGCCTTAATTGAGCTTACCGTGGAACTAGGTCTATTTGTGTAAGATGTCTCAAGAAAAGTTATTATTATTATTTGTATCTCCTTGAGGATCACGGGCTTACAAATCCCGGTTTTTTTATTATATTATTATTATCTTTATTTCATAGATTTCTTAGGCTAGGTATTATTATTATTATTATCTCTGCAAGAAGATTAGGTAGCCTAGGAGCCAGGCTTGTTTGATTTGTAATCCAAAGGTTGCGAGTCAAACCCCGGTTTGTACCAATGAGTTTATCGGCACTAAAACATGGAAATGCTTTTCGGTGAACTTAGGAAACCCAATTTGCCCTCTTGGTAGGAAGAGCAGATGGTACTGATGGCAGTAGCTTTCATAAGAACTAGCCTGCATGCATCCGAGAAATCTTGGATTAGGTTGCCAGCAATGGTCTTGTTTGACTCCATTTTGTTTCTGAAGTTTTTTATAAAATTTAGATCGCATTTTTCAAGCAGTTTTTGCAAGGTTCAATCCAGTTTGGTTTGTTTTCAAAATGGCGAACCATGAACGACTCAGATACGAATACGAATGTCTTCAAAAATGTATACCAAAATCATTAACAAACGCATTAATGACCTTTTCGTAAACTGTTTAAATTAAGATTTGATACACACTTATACTACACTTTGCGAAAGTTACACCAATTAAATAAAGCATACGTATACTTATATCTACATTCTACCCTCCCTACTAACAATTAAATATCTCATTGTACGACTTTTACATATTCGAATACTTTCAAATACTTGAGAAATCCAAACTTCGTACTGACGAACTTTAGCGACGTCGTATTTATTCCAAATTTTATTTTGATTCAACCCTATTACTTCAATTTTATGGTTGAATTTATAGTTATTAAGGTTATGATAAGAGGTTTGGAGGTCAACGTTGAAACGTGAGGGGAGGTATCCTAAGATCCCAATAAGTGTGTTCGATAAAGTTTCGTATTTGGCTTGCTTCTTATAAAATGTAATATTGAGTGTTCGCTGTGAATGTATAAATGTAACGATTGAAATAAATGCTTTTCAAACAACTTTCAAGAAGGACTCGAAATCGGCTGTTTTTACACGACATTCAAAAGGTTTCAAGTATATGTACGATATGTATGTCAGAGATATCGTTTTATTTACGTAAGTTATATCTGCATGTAAATAATATGTTTATTGGGGTGTGTAATGTGAACACTTTATAAATAAAAACAATTGAATCAAGTAAAACAATATAATCATTTTATCGAAGGATAAAGAAATATAAAATTTATTGAAAAAGTAAATTAATAATGAATAATAGCTTAATTTAACGGAACTATATTTTAACCGACGTAATTAAAGGAATATAGTTTTCATTTACGTTCAAAATAGTAAATATTACGACAAAACTATCCCCTATTTTTTATACCTGTGCTAGAGTGTTAGCTCGTAAATCTTCAGCAACTACTTAAAAATCTATTTAATTCATTCCATTTTCCCAGACAACTTTAAACAAACGAAACTCCAAGTCATTATTTTTTCCTTGTAAATCTGGAACTAGCAATCTATATAGCTCGAGAATCCTTACTGTTGAAGACAGTTATAACTCGACCAGCGGCCTTGACCCCCCCGCGCTATTCCCTCCCCCCTCCGTGGCCCTCGGTACTACGGCGTGCGGGGGGTGGGGGAGGTCTTCGGAAAATGGCCGAGTATTTATTTTATTTGGAGCGTCATTTTTGCCGCGGCTCCCCTTTCGCGGATCGTTTTTGTAGGGCGTCCGGCGAGGAGGTGGTGCTCTGTAGTGGCCTGAAATGTTATAATTGTTTATGTTAGTGATTTTTATATAAATATTTAAAACAATATTCTGCTTAACGGTAAAAGGTGTCGAGAAAGCAAAATATGAGATGATTATTTAAAAATGTGATATATTATATTTTAACGGAATTAATATGAGAATACGTAATAACCAATAAGATCAATACAAAATGTTTCATTTTATATATGAGGTTACAGATTTTAATAATTAAATTTATAGTGCTATTGCTATATCTCAAAAGTTACACCAAATAAGCTGCTAATGAAACACCTAACGTAATAGATAACGTTCATGTTATAATGTGAATTTAACTGACAGGTTTTATGATTGACTTCTTATCTGCCAGAAATCATGACTTGTGAGTGAGGATTACTCGTCTTAATTATTAAATATTTAAAATATAGTGTAACAACACAATTTAGAAAAGCGATACCTACTGCACCAGTAGGTTAAAATCGCATAAAACTTTAGAACTCTTAAATAAACTGTATTAGATACCTTACTTGTATTCTTTTATCTGCGTTTTTATTGATTAACTAAATATTTTGATTTGTTCTTTTTATCCCACCCTCGTACCTAGGTGATCTTAGTCGTTTTTCTTTGGTATATGACATCTAATATTTATAAAACAGTAATTTACTTTATTGAAATAGAAATTCACAAGAAAAAAAATTCAAGAGTTACAAAATAAACATTTAAGGGAAAGGGCGACGGTCTCACGGGAGGAGAGCGCGTCCAGCCTTCCTATCTTTTTGCGAGACTTTACTTTCTTCAAATAATTGTATAGATAACGGGACAAAGCGAACCCCCGGCGGGGGACATTTTTCCCCGCTCTCCCCTTTTGATCACTAGATTTTGACGTCGCCATTTAATTATCCGAAAAAAGCGTTGTTGCTAAATTTAGTTCTTTGTTTATATTTGTAGAATTCTATTTTATGTATGTATTCTTGTTGTATGGGTGGGTCTTGAAACATATAAATGATTTGGAAGCTTAAGCCATTTATGAAATGTATAAATATTATTAGACCTGAACTAAGAACATAGATACCAGCTAAAAGTAGGTAATTTGCAATGAACACATCATAATATATCATATCACACTTGGTACATTTTTTAAAATATTATATTAATAAGTAGATATAGATATGCATTAATAAATTTGCGTCAAATGTAATACGAATGTGAAACTCAATAAAATACTTGACATTGACTTACATACCTTGTCATGTTAGGAACTCTGGCCGACTCACATTGGACCGTACCGTCCCCAAGCTGGTCCGACCGTCCGACACTTCATTTTCTATGAAAAGTAACGTGAAATCGGATACGTAAGATGGTCAATTCCACTTGTAGCGTCTTCAGCAGTGGTGATGGTAACCATCGACGGTGGTGGTGGCTGATGGTCCGGCATGCTACCACGTTGGAAGGTATCACTGAAAAATAAAAAGGTATTTTTAAATATTACATGTCATATACCAAATAAAATATCGAAGTTTACAAATACTGGAGGTGGGATTTGAACCTACGTCTTCAGCGGCCCTACCGCGAAAAACGAAATACGTGAATTTTGAGGATTTATCACTATCACTCTAGTGACGCCTTCGTTTGAGTGACAGAGAAAAATCCTCGAAATTTAAGAATTTCGATTTATGCGGTAGTAGGCCAGATTTTGTGGCTGATGCCTAAACTAAAATACAACTCAAAATAATAAATAAAATAGTTTGAGTTGTTCAAAAAATGTATTTTTAGTGTATATGGGCATTTTCATAAGATTGTGTACTCAAATACTTAAGTTTTTGTGAAACTAATCAAATTATATTGATTTAAACTTTCACGATTTTCGCTCATATTTCATATGTTAACGTCAAATGGTCAGTTAAGTAGGAAAACTTTATGGTTATTTTTTGTGCTGGATTATGACACGACAAAAAATGCTTAGTTACCGCTAGTTGTGTTAGTCTTAGTTCGTTTAACTATTTTTGGTATTTCCACCAACTGTAATTATCCATGTGGTAAACAAGCCTATCCCATTATTTACTTCGTGACGATACGTTTACAATACTATACATTTGCATTATAAATACCTACCTAGTACCTACCACGTTTAAAACAACCATGACCAAGTTACAACTATCTGTAAAGTGCGTGCAGATCAAAAGAGCATTCGCTGTTCTATCCCCCTACTCTACGAAATTCGATCGTTACGCGAAACGTGATTCGTTGATTTCGTAGAGTGAGGGATAGAACAGCGAATGCTTTTTTGGTCTGCACGCACCTTAATAAACACAAAAATTCGCCAGAACTCGAACCCGATACCACCGGGTTCGTAAAGTCACTACCGATTAGAACGCCGTGAATTACTTTTCAATATTTTTGATTTGACGAAATCTAACTTGATCTCTAAACCAAGATGACGAATTGGGCAAATGAAACTATACGAAATGTGAATTTTGTAGACGTTTTTTTTACACATACATGTTGGGGAAATTATATTAGTCGCGAATAAAATGACACACCCGTAACTTCCATTTTAACTGAGAACCAACTTGAAGGTCATAAACTCAGCAAATGATTAATGACTTTCTTTCTCTTCATAAAAATGCCACGAAATAACAACAACCGAAAGAAATCTCAATTTCCGCCATCCCTCAACTACTGTCATTTCCATCGCAATAACTTTATTCAAATGCGTCCCCTTAACGAACCCTTCTTTTTTTACTCAAGCGCGCGACAGGGACGGCTACACACAACCCTAACTCGTAAGAAAGAGAGCGCCTTGACCGTTCGAATTTTAATTTTCTTACAATTTGAATCTTAATTTTTCGCGGGGCGATTTTCCCTCCCACTTTAACTCAGGCGGGAGTATTGCCGTCCCGCTCGGGTTTTTTCTTCGGGGGGAAGGGTGGTTATTGTAGGTATTTAATTTGTTTCTTGCTATCTCTTCGTATTCTTTTGACGTTTTTATTCGTCTGTTTTTTATTTTGTTTAGGTACTTTATTTTATTGTTTGAGGAGTTGGTCTATTTTCGAAACTAGTTAATTAAATGCTTTTGATTGCTATTTATATGACTGCTGTTTATACCTTTTCATAAAAATATAAAACAGCACTCAATTTCTACAGGACTGCGCCTATCGGTATTCAATTTTTTCTGTTTCAGTGCTTTTTTTTCTAATTTATGATTTCAATAATATTTGTTTTTGTTGCTTCATCATCATCATTATCATCACATCAGCCGAAAGACGTCCACTGCTGAACATAGGCCTCCCTCAAAGATTTTGTTGCTTACCAATTTCAAATTTATAAAAGTAAGAATATGTTTAATGGACCATTACATATTGTTTTTTGACATCGTAATCATCATCAACATAACATCAGCCAAAAGGCACCCACAGGTGGACAGAGACCTCCGCCAAAGACGCCCACAATGACCGGACCTGCGCTACACGCATCCAGCGGACTACTGACTGATACTGCGAGCTTTATCAATCCACCTTGTATTTTTTACATGTAATATTTCAACTATACAGGGTGGAAAGGGATGACGTTCCTTCCCGCTACCGACCGAGTCTACCAACCATTACGATGAACTTTCAGTATGCGACCAACATCGAATGCTTACATTGAAAATTAACTTTACCATACTACTCGTATTGAACTCTAACTAATCACTCACTTAGTATGAGGGGTTAATTTTTTTCTAATATTTCTATGAAAAATAATTGAATCAGTCCTTTCATAAATAGTAAAAAAATACCTATCCTTATTTGAAAGGATACAATTTCATCATCATCATCATCATCATCATATCAGCCGAAAGACGTCCACTGCTGAACATAGGCCTCTACCAAAGATTGCCACAATGACCGGTCCTGCGCCACCCGCATCCAGCGGACTCCTGCGACCTTCACCAGGTCATCAGTCCACCTTGTGGAGGGCCTACAATACAATTTATCATTCAGAAAAACCTGCTGAATTAGGTCCGACTTTCCCAAGAGGCATGTTTTTATACAAACTAATATTAACACTTTTAGTCGCCAAGTAAAAAAGTTGCTACAGGTAAAACATTATATAACATAAAGAAATACTTAAATAAGTTATATTGATGCCGCTGGAAACATGGTAATTGAATACACCGTGTCCAATAAATCCGAATACAGAACAAATATCGAATAAAACAAATTGGCAATAAGTAAGTTTTTACAGTTATTATTATGTTTTATGAATGGCACACTTATATACTATATTCACAACAAATATTTTGATATAACTCCAGCTATAACTTTTATCCCAGCCTCTAACGCGTATCAAACGGATCTTACGCGGCACGCACCATTAACTTCACATTTGACCCCAAATACCCCTGGTAACCTTGTTGAAATGATCTAGGTTGATGATTTTATAAATATGTAGTCTTTAAAGCATTGTACTAACTTTTAAAATAATCTGATATGTCCAAACCTGGACGACTGGGTGGCCTTTCATGTTTCGGCTAAAAAACTGCCAAATTACCGGATGTGCTGGAGCTGCGTCTTATTGGAACACATGATACTCATTCCCAAGCACCCTTTAAACTTATGGGCATTTTTTTTCTCCACTAATTCGGTTTTATATTAAAAAAAACCTTAATTTTAACGCTTTTATCTAAAAGTACTGAAGGCAGTTTAACTCGCTTACATACTGCATCCCACACCATGGCTGATGGTGAGCTCTGGAACCTAGGACTATTTTCCTGATAGCCCGGAATGTGATCTATACTCGGTAGCCACAATCGCCAATTTTGAACAGGATGAGTCTGTTCTATTTCTATCCCATACAGATTCTCGTAATAAAAATTAACTGGTCACCTGCGTGCCGAGCAAGTATTTAGTTGGCACTATACAATCTTTTTTTTCTTAGACGCTGCGGGG
>JALPQI010028206.1:0-10223 GCA_025490895.1 Thaumatotibia leucotreta | reverse complement strand
ATTTAAGCCTGCTGTCTATGAAGACTCCAAGATATTTTATGTGAGGGACAAAGGGGATGTGGGAGCCTTCACATAAGATGCGAGTCTTGGCTGCCTTGTTAGTGAAGGCGATTGCTTGTGTCTTGTCGGATCCGAATGTGAGCTTCACACTGTTGCCCCCACTTCACAATGCGCTCGACAGCTTGGTTGGTATGACGCTCTAGATCTTCGACGTATTTGGCGCTGCAGATCAACAGCACGTCGTCAGCGTAGGCTTGAAGGCGACAACCTGGGGGCATCTCGGTTTCGAGGAGCTCGTCCAAGATGAGGTTCCATAAGATCGGTCCTACAACCGATCCTTGGACACATCCCCTGGTCATCGCCTTCGTTGCTGAACAGTCCGAGAAGTTGACGGATACCGACCTGCCCGTGACGTAACTTCGTAACATTTGGTAAATGTTACGCGGGCAGTCGTTGTGCTGTAGTCTGGTGAAGATCGCAGGCCACCACGCCATGTCGAACGCCGATTTTATGTCGAGCGAGACGGCCAGAACGTGTTCGGCGGTGTTCTTGGCGTTTGAGACGATGTCGAGAGCATCTTGGATGGCAGTCGTGGTGTTCGTCTGTAAGCGGAAGCCGTACTGCCGACGAACGATTTTGCCCTTGAGGTGGAGGTGGTGAGTCAGCCGGTTTATGATCAGCTTCTCCAAGAGCTTGCCAAAGACCTTTACCAAACCAATAGGCCGGTAGGACGATGACTTGGTGTAGTCGTCCTTGTTCGGCTTTGGTATAATTTTGGTAACGGTGGACTTCCAGGTGGTCGGGAAGTATTCCAGTGACAAGCACCTGTTCATGATGGCAGTGATCACGTCGGGGAAGCATTCGGCGAATTGGTAGCAGATGTCAGAAGTCAAGTGGTCGGCACCAGGGGCCTTTTTGTGACCAATAGTTTTAAGAGTCTCGAGGACTTCGGTCTTAGTGAATGGCGGCTCATCTGGGTGTTCTGGCACGTTATCCACTTGGCCTCTGACATCCTTCTGTAGGTCGGTGTCTTTATGTGGGTCATCATCCGGGTAAAAGGTTTTGAGAAGGCACTCTGCAGTGTCCCTTGAGTCGGTGGTATAACTGCCATCGGGGAGTAGGAGAGTGGCAGGGGGTCGGGTAATTGGTCGGGTGCGCATTATGCGGTTTGTTACGGACCACACGTCCTCTTTTCCCTGCCGCTCACAAAAAGAACGAAAAGACGCAGTAGAGGCGGCGCAACAAGCATCAGAATATTGCTTCCTTAATTTGTCCCTCTCCTGGACAATTTCAGTAATTGGAAGTCCTCGCTTCACGGCCTTGCTAAGTTGGTGATGGTTTTTGATAACCTGCTTTTTAAGCTCCGTGAGGTCGTCGCTCCACCAAAGGGGGCGACTGGGCGGTTTTTTAGAGCGGGGTAACAGGTCATCGCAAGTTGCCTGTATGGCATCAGTGGTTGTTTTAATGATGCCATCAAGCTCATTTTTGGTGCAATGCTGAATTTCGGCGGTATTGGGGATTTTATTAACTAGACTGGATCGAAACTGTTCCCTGAGGGCGTCCCACTTGACATTGGTTGTGTTATAGCGGAAGGTGGATAATTTGAGTGTTTTATTAAAGTTAGTGGCATTGTTATTGGAGAACGGAATAGAAAAGGTTATGGCGTTGTGGTCAGAGGAGGGACAGATGTTAGGGTCAACGTGCCAATTTTGAACGTTTATTTGGTTCTGCCCACAACGGGAGTGGTTACTGATCAGAGTGAGGTCGACTATTGATGCCCGAGGGAGGCCATGGGTAACAGTTTCGAAAGTAGGGTCAGTGCCGACGTTGCAAATGGTGAGGTCGTGTGATATTATTAAATCAGCAATTAGGTTGCCCCTGGCGTTTGGTTGTTTACAGCCCCATGATGGGTGCCAACCGTTGAAATCTCCCCCGATGATGTGCAGAGCTCCTGCCGAGTCATTGAGGAGACTTTCAAGGTGTGCTAGTGTGTTGTATTGGTCGGTCCTAGGCTCAACATAAATAGACGATAGGAGTACCTTCCTACCGGTTCTCTGCGTCAGTTGGACGACGCTCAGGTTTGGAGTTGAGAACTTTGTGATGCCTAGTGTACCGATCCCAGTGTTCCTTATGAGAAGAGCTGCCTTGGTCGTTCTGCCAGGAGAAGGAAACTGGTAGGCAGTGTACCCTGGTACATCCCTCATAGCGTTACTGCCAGCTGGTATATAGGGTTCGCTAATAAAAGCGAAGTCATAAGCGTCCTGCCCGCTGAGATGTACTGCCATCTCCTGGTAGGCGTTCCTGCCGTGGCCCAGGTTGATTTGTAGGATGTTATATTTGTCCTTAGGTGGATTGACAATTGCCTGTGAGTCTCTATAATCCATAATTGATCCGCGACTTAACTTTGGTTTCCATTAGAGCTCGTAGTGGGCAGGTGACGGAGGTAGCGCTGTGTTGACAGGAGGTGGTGGCAGGAGAGCGGGAGTTGGTGTTGCGCGGTGAGGGAGTGCAGTTGAAGCACTTGAGTGTATTGGCAGAATCCTTGACAGGGCAGCCTGCGTATTCGTGCTCAGCCGAGGCACAGTGGGAGCACGCAATGGAGCCCTTGCAGTGCTTTTTGGTATGTCCAAATTGGAGGCACTTGAAGCACTGCAGCAAGGGGACATGCTCACATGCATGCACCCTCTGGTGGTCGATGTTGACCTTGCCTAAGGTGACTATGGCTTTGAACACTTCTGGGGAAGCAATCAGTACCGCGTTGTAGAGGTGGGACTTGCGGTTTCCTCTGCTGAACTGATAGACAAGGTCCGAGTTCGATGTGGCCTTGTTTTGGATGTCAGGATTCTGCTGCAGGATGATCTCTGCCAGCAGGTCCTTAGGCGTGTCTACACTGATACCCTTGATAATAATGGACGGTTTAAGGGTACGCGCTGGTTCGGCAGTGACATCGCTAAATGTGGAGTTGGACTTGGCCAGTGCTGCGTCTCTTTGGACAACATTGTCGAACTCAATACGGACTTTGTTGTTCGAGACAAACTTGGCGGCTGCTGGGGCAAAAGTCATGTCGCGAAAGGAGACAGTGCTTCTCCAAGCCTGAAGTGTTTCCGAAGGCGACTTGACTGGTTTTTTGGATGTTATTATCATTGCCGGCCTGCTGGATGGGGGGTTTGGGAGTTGGGGGGGACGAGACTCTTTCGCGTTGTTCCGACGCGTCGCAGTCGAAGCTGCTTTACTGGCGTAGGTTTCCGGAGGGTTAGGGGTAATGGGTGCAGCAGTGGGAGCGTGATGGGGACGGACGGTGAGCTCTCCCAGCTCCTCCCGGATGGCTGCTTTAATCACTGCGACTGTTGAGGCGTTGGTGGTGACGTATGCGTCATCGCCGTCGGTCTGTGTGCTGATTGAGCGAGTGTTGAGGTTGCGCAGAGCTGCTTGGCTGAAGGAGAGCCTTCCGGGAGAGTTCGTGTATGGGGCTGCCTCCACGCTTAGTGTCTCGACTTCCCGTATGTAGTCTTGTATGTGGTTGCGCAGGTCGTTGACACATTTGTCGATCGCCACTCTGTTTTGCTTCGTGACACTCTTATTAGCGTGCAGCTGAGTGTGGATTTCATCCAGACTGGGTTTTAATAGCGTCCAGAGGCGAGACGCTCGACCTCCGTCAGCGGAAGTTCCACTGAGCCACAACCTGTCCATCTCGGAGGTTTCCGCAAGGCTCGGGGCATCCGGCGTGAGGTTCGCCGGTGCCGCCCCGAGAGCCGCCCGCTCCGGTGTCCTTTGCAGTGTGGCTACAGGTTTGTCCTGCACTGTGACATGAGGTCTGGGTGATAGTGTGCCAGTCTGGATGAGTTGGTCTGCTATTGCAGGAGGAAGCAAGACGTCCGGGCGATTTTCAACGGTGTAGGTGGTGTTGTGTGCGAAACAGACGTCTCCCACTGGTTCTGGTGCAGGAACTTGCATACCTGGCTCCACTCCTTGGGTTTCTAGGGGTGCCTGTTCGCGCTGTGTTTGCGACTCGCCTGGAACTTGGGCTCCGCGGGCTTTGTGAGGCGATTGGGGAGGTGTTCTGTACATTCCGCATGTGTACATATTAAGAAAATTTAAAAATTAATAATGGGTAAACTATTGCTCTGAAAATTATTTTTGAGGGCTCAAAAAGTAGGTCTTAATTAGGTCTCTATTTGTACCAAATTACAGATTTTTACGTCTGTAAATAACGGAGCTATGAATTTATTTCTGCGTACTTTTTAATTTATTGAAAATGTGAATTTGCGGAATGAAACAGCAATTTGCAAGGAAACAGTGTCAATAAAAGGTGTAGATATTAATAAGGACTATTGATTAAGGCAATAAAATCAGAAATTGACCGTTTGGGGACAAAGATATTGAAGCTCAAAGTGCGTTGCTAAGACACTTTTTGCAGGCGCCAAAAAATTTGGGGGTATTTGAAAAAATTTATATGACGAGTGTGAGAAATTTCAGGATTTAACAGCAAGGTAATTTAAAATGTACAAAGAGCTACTTAAATAAGAAAACAGATGAGAAATATATTAATAAACGGCAATATGGCAGATGGTTGAAAATTCGAACTTTCAAAAACCACTGAAAAATTAATATCTTAAAAACTACTGAAGCTAGAGAGTTGGAAACAGCACTGAAAAAACGGGGCAACAATTCTTTAAATTATAGGTGAAAATCAGAATTTTCCAATCACTTTGGCTGAACAAAATTTTCAAAAACGTTGATTTTCTATAAAAAAGATGAGGGAGATGACTTTTTGAATTTACAGGAAAACTATTGGAGATATCGGGAAAATGGTATAGACATAAAAGATTGGAAAAAATTTAAGGAATCTAAATTGCAAATCAAAATAAAAATTGACCGGCGGAAACTAAAGTAATGTGCTAAAAACAAGATTGCTCAGAGGTTTTCATGAGGGTACGAATTTTTTGTAGAAATGTTAAAATTTAAGACTGAAGCTAAGTAGTAAGAATTTATTGTAGTTACAGGTAATTTAAAACTAATTGAAAGGAACAAAATTGAAAAAGAAAATTTGAAAAATTTGGGAAAATGAATTAATTATGAATTTTTGAAAATTTGCAAAGTTGAGTTAGAGAAAAAATTAAATAATTCCGGAACCAGAAGGGCTAGGGGGCTACAAGTGGTATCAAAAAAGTGGGGCAAATTAGGTTCACAATTGTGTCAAAATGGGTCACTTTCGTGTGTTTAGAAGTTGGTTGGTTGGTTAGGTTAGGTTAGGTTAGGTTAGGTTAGGTTAGGTTAGGTTAGGTTAGGTTAGGTTAGGTTAGGTTAGGTTAGGTTAGGTTAGGTTAGGTTAGGTTTTTTTTTTTTTTTTTTTAATTTGTACTATGAATAGTACCAATGGTCCCCGCTAATGATACGGGCGACCATTGGACTGCGTGCTGGTGTGATTCCCGCATGTGAAACGGGCAATCAATCTTTAATACTTTTTGTTATTTTACCTTTCATGTATTTTATACTTTTGTATTTATTGCAAGTCATTATTATTTCGAGTATGAATGTTTACGTTTTGTTGAATTTTTTCAGGCTGTTGATTATGTCGTTGATGTAATTGACAAACGATTCTTTAGTACCTTCTTTCTGAATCAAATCCTGCAAGTTATAAGGTCTTATATTGTTGATAGAACATAACAGTTCATGATTTGCTCTTTTACTAGCATACCTTGGGCAGCTTTCCAAAAGGTGCTTTATAGTTTGGGGTGTGATATCATCACATGGGCAAACATTAGTCTCAGTTATGTGGTGTCTATTGAGATAAGTCTTATTATATCCGTGCCCGGTAATTATCTGAGTCATTTGAAATGATAAACTAAAGTGTTGTCTGAATGTTTTTATATGGTCCAACGTCGGTAGCCACTGTTTAGTGTGCTTTCCTGTAGTGCTACTCTGGTATGTGGTGTCATGAGCTTTTATAGATTCACTATGTAGATGTTTCTTGTGGTAGGACAGGGGAAATTTATGATAATCCGGTTGCTTGTGTTGTGATGCAGCTGATTTGGCCGCCATGTCAGCCTCCTCGTTACCAAGGAGGCCAACATGTGCCTTGATCCAACAGAATTCGATGGTATGTTCCTGTTCCCGGATTTGTACTACTCGTTTATGTGCCCTATTTATTGTAGCGTTTGTGCTGTTCCTGCTGCTTAACTCGAAGAGTGCTGCTTTCGAGTCAGAAAAAATAGTTGCGTGCTCCAGGCCGAGATCCCAGCATAGGTTGCACGCTTCCTCAATTGCTAGGCATTCAGCCTGGAACACGGTGCAGCTGTTATGCAGTTTAAGTTTTTTAGTATGGCTGCGACCATTAGGGTAGTGTATAACTACTGCAGCACCTACTACTCCATCATGTTTACTGCCGTCTGTGTAGACACGATGCATGTTGGTGGAGTAGTAGGGCTCCAGTTCATGTATGTTGTTGACATCTTTGACTTCTATATGAGGGCGCCTTGCAGGGTGTAGTAAATCTGTGACCGGCGCCCTCCTATCGTAGGTAATGTCATCGGGTAGAAAATTTGTTACTAAGGTGCGTTTCACCTGTTCAATGGAGGCAACCTCCTTCACTTTGGCAGGCAGAGGTGTAAGCCCTGCTAATGCTATCGAAGATATGGTGGGTAGAGTTCTGAACCCATGGAGAATCTTAATTGCAAATGCTCGCTGTAAACTTAGCAAGGTGCTACATACTTTTTTGTGGTTGGTGGCATGCCACCAAATTTCCGCCGCGTAGGTGATAATGGGCTCGATAACTTGCCTGTAAATGATATCAATATTGGCGGCATGCACACCCCACGTAGGTTTAACGAAGATGCAGAGCCTTTTGTATATATTTTGAGCTTTATTTATTACGTACTGTGTGTGCTTTATAAAGTTTAGGTGTTCATCAACGATGACACCCAGTAACTTAAATTCGGTGTGAAACGGTATCTGTATATTATTCATGTAAATTTTTGCTCCTTTGGCCTTTTGTGTGTACGCTATCATTTTCGTCTTCTGTGGACCAAACTCCAGCTTATTATTTTCCCCCCATAAATGTACTGTTCTCAATAGGTTGTTGGTGTTGGTTTCCAGGTCTTGAATGTCCCTGCCAGAGCAGATCAGCAGGACATCATCGGCGTATGCCTGGATGTGATTTCCTTCTGCTAATTCCTGCTCTAGCAAGGTGTCAACAATGGCGTTCCAGAAGATGGGTCCAAGGACCGATCCCTGGACACATCCTCTGGTCTGCTCTTTTGTTATTATTATGTCCGAGTAGCTCAGCGTTATTTTCCGATCGGTCAGATAACTACAGATTAGTTTAAGGAGGTTATTGGGGCATTTGATGTCGGATAGCCGCTTAAGAAGGGCCGGCCACCAGGCATTATCAAATGCTCCGGCTATATCCAACGAGATGGCGACGGCTAATCTGTTATTAGTTTTTTGCTGCTTTAGTTTGCTGATGGCACTGCTGAGTGCATCTGTGGTAGAGCGCTGCTCCCTAAAGCCATATTGGTTGTTACTACAAGCTTTGGTGATCTGCATATAGTGTGTTAGCCGGGTAGCAATTAGTTTTTCGAGTATCTTCCCGAAGACATTGATCAAACCGATAGGTCTGTAGGAAGACGTTTCTTTGTAATTTATTTTATTGGGTTTCGGTATGGTTTTTATATAAGCTGTCTTCCAAGCAGTCGGAAAATAATTAATTGTAAGGCATCGGTTGAGCAGCTCGGTTGTAACCACAGGGTATGTCTCGATGTATTTCCTACAGATGTCCGCAGTGAGGTGGTCTTCGCCCGGTGCCCTTTTTGGGTTCATATTTTTAACAATTTCCAGTAATTCATTGACATTGAATGGTGGCTCATTATTTGCTGTTGCAGGTGTATCATTATTTATTGCAATGTGTGCTACTGATTCTCTAATTTGTCGATGGTGTGGAGTGTCTTCGGTTATAATGTCTGCGGGGAAGAATTTTGCAGCAAGTTTTTCAGCTGTGTCTAAGCATGATATTGTGTACGTGCCGTCATCCGTTTTGAGGGTGGCAGGAGGCTGCGACTGCGGTGCGCTTTTCAGCAGACGGTTGGTAACAGACCATACATCCTCCTTACCTTGATTTTGGACAAAAATTACGAAAGTGTTCAGATGATGTGTTACGTATTTTCTGGGCGTACTGAGATCTAGCTTCAGCCAATTCATTCAGGATGTTAACGATAGGTTTACCACCCCTCTTAAGGTCTTGCAGGCGGTGATGTAATCGGATGACCTGTTTTTTCATTTCAGTAAGTTCTTCATTCCACCATGGGATCTTAACGTGTGGTGTTTTGCGTGTTAGAACTTTATCACAAGTTTTGGTTATAGTTGTTATCATTTGGGATATAAAACAAGTCTATTCCACGAGCGTCGAGTGTGTCTATAGCAGTATTGTCGAGACGAGCTTGTTCTACGTTGACTTTCAGTAACTGCGTAAAATTATCCCAATTTACCCTTTCAGTGCAGTACCTGTATGTCGAAGTGGATGTTGGCTTGGTAGTTTTGTTGTGCGTCGTTTTTATAGTGAACTTCGATCGCATGATGATCCGAAGTGGGTACTATATCTGCATTTACCTTCCAGTTTACTATATTGTTTGAGGTAACAATGGATGCTAGGGTTAAATCAACGATAGAAGTTCTAACTTGGCCATGTGTGACGGTTTCAAACGTAGCTTCGTTACCCACATTACATATTATGAGGTCATTGGTGATTGCCAAGTCACAGATCGCTCTACCCCTATCATTATTCTTTACAGAGCCCCATGAGGTGTGCCATCCGTTAAAGTCACCACATATAATATGTTCTGTATGTGGGTGCGACTTTATTACTTGCTCCAAGTGAGTCATCGTGTTGAGTGGATCTTCACCTGGTTCGACGTATACAGATGACAAGAGCAGTCTCCTGGGCCCTAGTGCCACTTGTATGGTGGCAAGATTAGCGGTGGCGTATTGTGTAATGCCAATATATTTACCCCATCTTCTTCCTGACTGCTATGCAGGCTTTGGTTCTATTATTAGGATCCCCATGTTGGATGTCGTAGATTGTCGGGGGGTATCCATCTATGTTTCTCAAAGTGTTCTGATTACCAACATAGGGTTCCGTAATAAATATTAGATCATACTTGTTATCCCTAATACTTTGGATAAGTTCGTGTGTTGCATTGAATCCTCTGCCCAGATTGCACTGAACCGCCTTTACGTTATCAATCCTGTTGTTATTGTTCTTTGGGACGCCCTTAGCAGTACCGTACGGCTGCCCGAGCTATACGATCCCACTTAATCCACTCGGGGCAGGTCTGACTAAAGGCGTAGTGTCCATGTTCCCTTTCCCTGTTTACGCAGTTGACACAGCATGGTGCGGGACTCGCGATTGCCGCAGCTGCGTGTGTCATGGTTTTCAGCACAGTATGCGCACTTGTTTACAGATCGGCATTCCGTTGCACGGTGCCCAAAGCCATGACACTTATAACACTTGTAAGATAGGGGATTGGTCGACAGCTACAACCGATTGATAACCTATCTTAACTTTTTGGTCTTTCAGTGCAACCCACACCTGCGGGCTAACTTCGACGATTACATTTTTTATTGATTCGTTCCGTCCCTTAACGGTTCTGACGTACTTTACAACTTTTTCCCCGTCAGCGATGCCTGCAAGGAGTTTAGTATTTTGTTTTACTATGGCATCTTCGATTTTAAGCGTCTGCATATTCGGGTATGACGCCGATAACGCGCAGGTGAGGGTTTCGTAATTTCGGCACCTCTACGGTTATGTTTGCTGTCTTCGACTTTATGGCATCACTGAGCTTCTGTCTGTCTTCGTTGGTGTCGCAGCTGATTACCACCTTGTTGTTCCGTGTCTCTCGGACGCTCTGGATTCCTACACCTATGTCGACAACGTTAACTTTCTCTTTCACCTCCCTTCAGTACGTCTTTACCGCCATGTCTGGGATCTATCGATTCCAACAAGACAACAAAGTTGGTCGGCGGCGGAGGGGGCGCTTGTGTTCGTTGACCCTGGGTCTGTACGGTCTGCCGACGGCGGGTGCCGCCATGTCATCCTCATGACTTGCTCCCGCCGTCGCAGCCAGAGCAGCCTCAGATCTTTGCTTTCGGGTTTTGGTCTTGCTAATTACAGTAGCGAATGTTTCGCCATTGTTTCTCTTCATCGTCTCTTCTTTCTTTGCTCGCGGTAC
>JALPQI010028205.1:0-11627 GCA_025490895.1 Thaumatotibia leucotreta | reverse complement strand
TGTACTTATTTACCTACAGAGCAGTAGGGTTAGCAGATGATTAAGCGACAGTATCTCGCGGCGAAATAAACAATCAGTCCCTCTTTTATTAAAAATATTAACATAATATAATCTATGTCTAAAGACATAGTAACAATGTACGTGTACGTACTGTTACTGTCCCATACGTAAACGTAACATTACCAAGTCAAAATTTCGTCAATGTGACCAACTTGTACGAATATCTATATATATAAACGGCAATGTCCTGACTGACTGACTGACTGACTGACTGACTGACTGACTTAAATCAACGCACAGCCCAAACCGCTGGTCCTAGAGAATTCAAACTTGGCATTTAGATTCTTCATAATGTCTAGAGGCGCACTAAGAACGGATTTTTGAAAATTCCTCTCTTAAAGGGGTTAAATGGGGGGTTAAAGTTTGTATGGGGAAACAAGATTAGTTGGGCTATTTTATTCGAAACTTCTCAGGAATGTTTTTAATAATAAATAAGTAAACACGTGTTTCAGGTTTTTTGAAAATTCATTCCCTATGGGGGTTAAATGGAGGGTTAAAGTTTGTATGGGGAAATAAGATTAGTTGGGCTATTTTAATCGAAACTTCGCATGAATGTTTTTAACAATAAATAAGTAAATTCGTGTTTCAGGTTTTTTGAAAATTCATTCCCTATGGGGGTTAAATGGAGGGTTCAAGTTTGTATGGGGAAATAAGATTAGTTGGGCCATTTTATTCGAAACTTCTCAGGAATGTTTTTAATAATAAATAAGTAAACACGTGTTTCAGGTTTTTTGAAAATTCATTCCCTATGGGGGTTAAATGGAGGGTTAAAGTTTGTATGGGGAAATAAGATTAGTTGGGCTATTTTAATCGAAACTTCGCATGAATGTTTTTAACAATAAATAAGTAAATACGTGTTTCAGGTTTTTTGAAAATTCATTCCCTATGGGGGTTAAATGGAGGGTTCAAGTTTGTATGGGGAAATAAGATTAGTTGGGCTATTTTATTCGAAACTTCACATGAATGTTTTTAACAATAAAAAGGTAAACACGTGTTTCAGGTTTTTTGGAAATTCATTCCCTATGGGGGTTAAATGGAGGGTTAAAGTTTGTATGGGGAAATAAGATTAGTTGGGCTATTTTATTCGAAACTTTACATGAATGATTTAACAATAAATAAGTTAACACGTGTTTCAGGTTTTTGTGAAAATTCATTCCCTATGGGGGTTAAATGGAGGGTTATAGTTTGTATGGGGAAATAAGATTAGTTGGGCTATTTTATTCGAAACTTCACAGGAATGTTTTTAATAATAAATAAGTAAACATGTGTTTCAGGTTTTTTGAAAATTCATTCCCTATGGGGGTTAAATGGAGGGTTAAAGTTTGTATGGGGAAATAAGATTAGCTGGGCTATTTTATTCGAAACTTCTCAGGAATGTTTTTAATAATAAATAAGTAAACACGTGTTTCAGGTTTTTTGAAAATTCATTCCCTATGGGGGTTAAATGGAGGGTTAAAGTTTGTATGGGGAAATAAGATTAGTTGGGCTATTTTAATCGAAACTTCGCATGAATATTTTTAACAATAAATAAGTAAATACGTGTTTCAGGTTTTTTGAAAATTCATTCCCTATGGGGGTTAAATGGAGGGTTAAAGTTTGTATGGGGAAATAAGATTCGTTGGGCTATTTAATTCAAAACGTCATAGAAGTGTTGTTGCCAATGAAGAAGTAGGTACTTATCTACATACCTCTACCATGTTATTTAGTACGAGTATTTTACCTCGAGTACTTGTATAAAAAAATACTCCTAAGGGGGTAAAAATGGGGTTGAACGTTTGTATGAAAAAAAGTTTAGTTTTAGATTAAGAAATTGCATATTGCGTAAACTAATTTAGAATAAAAATCTAAGAAAAGTAATTCCAGGATTTTTCAAAATTCACCTCCTATAGAGTTGAAATGGGGCTCCAAAGTTTGTATGGTGAAACAAGATTAGTTGGACTATTTTATCCGAAATTTCACAGGAGTATTCTGTAAATTAAATGAGAACATAAATAATTAATCTTTATTTAAAATTTTCGAAAAACAAACAAAGATTAATTGTTTACGTTTACTTCTGGTTCTAGAGATTCCAAATTTAGCACGTAGGTTCCTTGAAGGGTGTAGGGGTGGTTTAAAAAAAATTTAAATCAAAATCCACACCCTATGGAGTGCAATGATGGGGGTCCTGAGTTTGTATGGGAAAACTTGATTATTTAAACCATTTTATCCAAAATTTTACAAGAGTATTCCTAAACATAAAAAGATAAAGATGTATTTTAAGTTTTTGAGAATTCAACCTCTGAAAGGGGTGAAATGGTTAAACAGTAAAAAAAACATCATGGATATCGTTTCTCTGGTTTATCGAGTCACTGTGGTGGGAGTCCTGATTGACTGGACTCATCACCGGTTAAATGTTTTGGCTTGACTATTCTACCATAAGAGAAAAGGACGAAGCCTGTGGCGGATTACATTATTGTTTTGTAGGAGGGTGAATATCTGAGAATTTCAACCGCCTAATTTTGGTGGCATCATTTCTGCCGAAATTTCTAAACGTCTCAATGTTATACTTCGCCATTTGTATAAGATATCGTGCCTCCTTAAAATGACAAAGTAGCACATTGTAACGAATAGAAACTTCGACAAAAATGATGCTACCAAAATTAAGGCGGTTGAAACGCTTAGATATTCACCCAGGAAATGACGATGCCTGCGTTGCTAATTTTATTTCGTGTAGTTTATTTGCAATTAAGTATTTAATTATGTCATACTAATATGCTGTTCAATGAAACAGACTTCAGACAGAATGTAATAAGGTAAGATTCTACTTCGGTTTAGGAAAGGTAAGAACTGCGATCTCACACAGAAACGAACGGCTATCAAAGTAGGTTTTGGGTTAGGTTAGAACTGCGACCCCACATAGAAACGAACGACTATCAAAGGAGGTTCAGGTTAGATTTTTACTTTTTTTTTTTTCATAGAAGTCCAAAATCTACGCGTGCGAAGCCGCGGGCAAAAGCTAGTAATATATAATATCCCCTGCTTTAAACAGGCCACATTGTATTGTAACTACCTATTCTAATTCATCATCATCATTTGTCAGAACTCGGGAATCTTACTTGGTAACGTAAGAATTGGAATTGTCAATACTTTTTAAAACGGGGCTAGGTACTGTAAAACCACCTAACTACAGTCCGAAAGTTCCAAATAAATAGATGTATGTATAGATAAAGGCACTAATATTAGGATGACATTTAGCAATAAATCGCTGAAGACAGAGTGATGAGACTGCAACAAAAACGAACAGACCTACAATTTTACGATTCCTATCCAGTCTCTACGAGTCCCTGCTAAACAATTAAACACATCATTCGGTGCAACATAGTGGGAAAAGTATAGCTTCGCATCTACCCATATTAGATATCTAAGTCCAAGACCTTTCATTTCGCCATGGCATAATAAGGTTGATAACTAATTTGCCACGCGCTTTATAATTACCACGATTGCCATAGCAACCAAACTATTAGACCCTCGATTTAAACCATTCGAATTTAAAACTAATGTAAAGCCAATAAGGTTCTTAGTTGAGGGTTTATTTCGATGGTATTTACTACAAATATATTTTTGTTTGTTTTATTTACCTTCGGGGTTGAATACAAAGGTTGTGTAACTAATATTATAAGTTCAATTTAGTTTTTACGACATGTAGGTATACTATTTTTCAATTGAATGTAAAAAAAGGTAAACATACCTGTAAACTTGCATTATTTTATAATCACGCACTTTCAGAACACAATTTTGGTTTTATCACCAACTTAAAACCTCAAACCTGAAGTTCACATATTTTTTTGTTCAAATTATTGATAATTTTTAGTACCTAGGTATTAACGTAAACGAACGTGTTTCACGATATGTGTCAAAGACGTCAAATCCTATAGAAAGTCAGCCATATTAAATTTCATCATCATCATCATCATATTAAATTTATTTAACTTATTTTTACTTTCAACTGATATAAATATACAGAGTGGAAAAACCCAATGCCACATGGATGGCAACTACCTTAAATATTGTAAAATGCTTAAATATTCATTTCTGAAAAACACCTTAAAAATTAGAAGAAGCCACAATAAATAAAAAACATCTCTATTTCTAATTAACTTGTGGGTGTTGTGCATTCAATTGCCAGTTGTTTATAGAATTAGAAAAACGTATAACTGTCCACGACTCATGTTTCACCCTGTAAATTATGAATTTATCCTAGATTGACTTATACACTGTTGTGTCAACAGTACTTTCGAATCCCATTCTAATTGCGGTTTGCTAATATACCTATGTGCTGGCTTATTGCATCGATTCTCATTTACAGAACTTAGAGCCTGTCATATTTCTAAGAGAACTCTGAACACCGTCAAATAGCATGACGTTTGAGATTAGGCGTTTATAGGAGGATGGGCCAAAATGTATGGACCCTGGCCTAATAGCCAATAACAACAAACTATAATTATATTTTTGTAAAGGTTGTTTTGTACACTACAAATTTGTTTAGGCAGAGACGGTCTAACAGCTGTGAGAAAAAAGTTATCGCTAAAACAATCATTTATTTTAGCAATGAGACATTTATTTCGTATTATTCACCTTTGAATATTTTTTGGACAACATAGTATACAATGATCCTTAAATGTATTTTTATACATATACATATATTCAGAGTATCTTACAAGACTACGACACATTTGCGGAAATTAAACACTTTACTACAGGTGCATTCTGACCAAACGAACATTCGCTATTCTAACCCCCCACTCTACGAAATTCGATCGTTACACAAAACGTGATTGGTTGATTTCGTAGAACGGGGGATAGAACAGCGAATGCTCTTTTGGTTTGAATGCACCTTTATTTCTTCTTCTTCTAGTGCCGTCTGCTTATCGCAGTTTGGCAATCATCATGGCAATTTCAACCTTCGACACAGCAGCACGGAAAAGTGACCGAGTGCTTGTTTGGAACCATTGGCGTAGATTTTTAAGCCAGGATATTCTTCTTGCTCCCGCACTCCTTTTGCCTTGAATCTTTCCCTGTATTATTAATTGTAATAGCATGTAGTTTTGGTTTCTCATTATGTGGCCGAGATATTTCAGTTTACGTCTTTTTATGGTGTTTAGGATTTCTAAACCTTTATTTAAGACTTATTTATTAGGAACAAGTAATAATGACTGTCACTAAATCACGAACACTTGCGATAGTTAAATACTCTGTAACTCCCAGTTTTTAAGTGCTATTAAGTTTCTTCACACACATATTGGAAGTTCCTGCCATAGTAAAATTTACGGAGCTTAATGTAAGCTATCCAGAGGCATACCGTTTGTCGGTATTAGTTAATAGGCCAATTTGTCCACCCTCCTTTAATTCCGTTATAATACTCATCTCAAATTCATTTTCTATTCAGGTTGCTCGTCTGTGGAACCTAATATTAGAAAAGCTCCAAATAACTACGCCTTTAAACGATCTATAAAGGATTTCTTCACTGTCAGTTCAAAGAAAACTATTCTTACAACTGTTCAATTTATGGTAATATATATTTATGTAAGTGTAGGTATATTTATGTATGTATCCTGTCTTAGTATGTCTTTTTATTAAGTTTGCAAGTTGCACCGCCTACATTCTGTTCTGTTTTGCCCTAAGGTTGACTAGTAAAGAATGATCTGTGGCATTAAGGGCCTGTTCACACTAGCGATTCATTTGGGCGATTGAAAAGCGATTTCTATACAGAAATGCACGCGGCGAACTCGCAGCGATATCGCCGCGTGCAATTTTTGTATAGAAATTGCTTTAAAATCGCCCAAGTGAATCGCTACTGTGAACAGGCCCTAAGTCCGCCTTTTGTACGATAAGATTTTCTTTAGTGCAATAAAGACGAAATAAATAATACTAATAATACATATCTAACAGTCGCCATCAGATAGCGGAGCGGCCAGGGTACTCACAAATATCTGAATAGGATGCTTAGCCAAGTTGCCAATCGCTAACGCTTAATCGTCAATCGTAAGCGAAAGGCAGCTAACTGTCTTTGTCGTACTAATAAGAAAGAGTGACAGAGAGGGAAAACTACGATACGCTACTAAGCGTTAGCGATTGGCAACTTGGCTAAGCATCCAGGCCTCTATTACCATGGCGTTAGAGTGCAAGTTCAGATATTTTGAGCACCTTAGCAGCTCCGATATGTCTGAAGGCAACTGTATGAAAAGAAATACAAATGTACAGACTATAGAGAATTGAATGAAGCTAAAGCGAACGACGTGGAAAATGCTATTAAAAAGCACTAGGCGCTCAAAGGTTTATTTTACAATTTGAAACATCTCTAGAGTCTGGCTAATGAAATATTGCCCCAACTTTTGTCGGGAAATCCAAAAAATCTAGGGCTGGATGTGTGACAAGCCCCAGATTTTTTGAATTTCCCGCCAAAAGTTGGGGCAATATTTCATTAGCCAAACTCTAGTACTATTAATAACCCTCAAAAGTTATAATAACTCGTTCACAAATGTACAGCCTATTTTAGTCCACTGCTGCACATTAGCCTCTCCAATTATCTATACATACAGGGTGTTTTTTTTTCGACCGTTCAAATTCTACGTAGTGAATGTATAGGTCATACTGACCAACTTTTACTATGGGGACAAAGTCGAAATCGCGAAAAAAAAATCAGCTGTTTCATACATTTCGGCCGGCGTAATGCCGCCAATTTGTATGAAACAGCTGATTTTTTTTTCGCGATTTCGACTTTGTCCCCATAGTAAAAGTTGGTGAGTATGACCTACACATTCACTACGTAGAATTTGAACGGTCGAAAAAAAAACACCCTGTATAGACGCATTAAACGACAATGACCATAATCGCCACGCTGGGCAAGCGGATTCGCGATCGCAGTAATGTGTCCACTATGATGTTATAGGTAATGCCGCAGCTTCATCTTCAATAAATAAATCGTCAATGACAATTACGACACGCAGAGGAAGAATTGACAAATTAAAAGTACCTAGGTTATAAATAAATTGAAGGGTTCACGGAAAGAACATAATAAGTAAGTCTAGTCAATTCAAATTACAGAAGGAAAAACCACCTTACTTTTAACTGAATAAAGTGTGAATATGTCTTGATTTTTTTAAGCACTGGACATGTTTTTTCCGTGGACCCTTCAATTATTCATAAACGTCTCCTAATCTAGCGAGCCGCTAGGTATTGTTTTCCCTTTCGCTCTTATCTAAATGTCTATAAAGGCGAAAAGGACAAACAATACTTAGCGGCTTGCTAAGTTAGGAAATAGGGTTTATAGGTACCTACATGTATAGGTACCTACTAAGAATAAATAAATACCTACTTCATAGAAACCGGCTGTGACTCCCTGCAGAGGTTTATTCAGAGGACTTTAATATTTGTGTTCTTCAAAAAATAATTTTATTCTTATAGGTTCCAATTCGCTTGCTATGATATCATTTGGAAATCTTGTCGCCAACGTCCATACCACGTTGAATACACCGGTTCTCGTCCGATCACCGAAGTTAAGCAACGTCGGGCGAGGTCAGTACTTGGATGGGTGACCGCCTGGGAACACCTCGTGTCGTTGGCTCTTTGATATTTTTTTTTTGTTACACGCTGATTGTGATAACATTGATAACCACTGATAAAAACTGGATGCCCTATAAAAAAAATCCCACTACACTACGTCCTTTACGGCAAAGAGGTATTGGGCTAGTTGCCACGCCGATCTAAAGAGGGTTGCGTACATACTACCGTTATTATGTTTTTTTTTAATACGTTTTTAGGATTGGAAAATCCAATCGTCACATCAGCTAGGTTCCGGTGGTGATCAATGTAATTACCGAGACAAATATCGACCGCGAAAACGATACAAGAACCGATTGTGGGGTGACCATTAGGGTGGATCGATTTTTTTATTTTCGGGTAATCATAAAATAATCTTTACGAATCGATACTATGCGGCTAGAGAAACAAAAAATATTGTGACCATTTTTGGATATTTTATCATTATGGACCCCATATAGAAGCCCGAAGATCGGCCTTATTTTTAAGGTTTTATTAAGAAAACTCGAATGAGCAAGGATATTTTCTGTTTTAATTTTATGGATAAACAAAATAAGATTGTTTTTCATAAATTTAAGGTTTGTGTGATTTAATTATATGAAAATTGTTCGCAGTATCTCCAAAAAATAATTTTCAACTTTGAGGCTCTTGGGGCAGTACTTCCCGAATGATTATCGGAAAAAGACATATTGTTGAAAAAGTTACTTTTTAGACAGGTTATTCCTATAGGGCCGCGTTTCAGAAAATCCTGAAAAAAAATTTTGGTTCATACGAAGTATGAGAAAAAATTTTTTTTTTCGGATTTTTGGAACCGCGGGCCAATAGAATGATAGTCGTAAAAAGTAACATTCTTTAACAATATACCTTTTTCCGATATTCATTTGGCAAGTACTGCCCCATGAGCCTCAAAGTTGAAAACCAGTTTTTGCCGATACTGGCTATAATTTTCATATAGTTAAATTGTGCAAATTCTAAATTTATGACAAATAATGTTATTTTGTTTCTACATAAAAATAAAACCGAAAATATCCACGGCTTTTCTTAAAAAAAACCTTAAAAATAGAGTCGATTTTTGGACCTATATACGAAGTACAAAATAAAAGTAAATCCAAAAATTATCATAATATTTTTTGTTTCTCTAGCCACGAAGTATCGATCCATAAATATTATTTTATGAATTTCCAAAAATAAAATATCGATCCACCCTAATAGTGACCCTGACCATGTATACCTATCTACTGTTACCCCCTTATTCATAAACGTCTGCTAACTTAACAAGCCGCTAAGAATTGTTTGTCCCTTTCGGTCTTAACAATGTGTCCATAAGAGCAAAGGGGACAAACAATTATTAGCGGCTTGTTAAGTTAGCAAACGTTTATGAATAAGGGGGCAGTATGTCTCGCTTCGATACCTATTCACCTATACATTTAATCAAATCTTAGTATAACCGTGAAATAAAACTATGAAAACGGAGGAACTCGCGTATATTAAATAATTTTAACTACATACCGACGTTTCGAACACTTTACAGGGTTCATGGTCTGCGGATGACATCAATTAATATACGCGAGTTTATCCGTTTTCATAGTTTTATTTCATGTGTAATCCTCGCGGTAACCAAAGAAAATCTTAGTATAACCGTTAAAAAAATTGGCGAAAAAGCATATGCTCGTCTAGAGATAAATACTTAATACAATATTTTTTATAATATACCTACATACCTAGTCATAGGTATAAATGAATTTGTAAATTCTTATAGTAGCAAAAAAGGGAATTTGGAGGTTAGAAAGTTGTTCATTAAATAAGACAAGACAACTAATATAGGATTAAATAATTAATAGACCGTTCCACAAAGACTGCATCGCCTGGTCACCGCACCACCCGGTGCATTTGCATGCCGCCTGTCGCGCAGCTGTTTCCTCGCCGATTGGTGCAACACGTTGCATATACTTACCTACTGAGCTGCAATTAAAATTAGCTTTTGTCAAATAGTACATTACGACACAAGTGCGAAAAACATGAAATTCGAAACGAGTGGCGATATTTTAAAACACGACCGACAGGGAGTGTTTTAAATCGACACGAGTTACGCCCAAGATTTTTAGTACAGATTGTGTACTTTTTAGGCTCTAGTGCGAGAAGTGGGTCATTTTACGTCAGGTTCAAAACTTCGGAGGGTCATCTGTACTAAAAAACGTCGTACGAGACACGTGCAAAAACGAAATTCGTAACTCGTGTCGATTTAAAACACTCCCGGGATATCGGTCGTGTTTTAAAACATCGCCACTCGTTTCGAATTTCATGTTTTTCGCACTTGTGTCGTAATGTACTATTTTATACATGTGCGATTTTATCTTAACGGCATTGCAAAACAATTTAGCCGAAAGACTGAGAGGACTCCACTGCTGGAGGCTGGACATAGGCCTCCCCGAAAAGGCTTTAAAGGAAACAAAATTTAAGTAGATGGCACACCGTTTGCTGGTCACGCGCACGTGCACGCCACGCAAGCGGTGTGCCATCTAATATGACATTTACATACGCTACAACGTGCACGCCACGCACACGCGCACGCGCACGTGCTGCACATGCATCCGGCGTGGCTTGACTTTTAAGGTGCATTTAGACCAAACGCCGCCGCCGTGTGCCATGTGGTGACGGCAGTAAGAATACATTTGTCACCATCCCAACTCCTCCTGCGGGTGTCATAAGAGTCGACTAAGGGGTTGAAGTGTCTAACCATTATTTGATAAAAGATTGATGATGGGCAGCAGCGTCATTATAGTGGACACATTACTGCGATCGCCACCAATCCGCTCGCCCAGCGTGGCGATTATGGGCATTTATCTCCTAATGCGTCCATACGCATAGTTAAAAGGAGAGGCCTACGTCCGTATGATGATGATGATGATGAGACCAAACGAGTATTCGCTCATTCTACCCCCCACTCTACGAAATCGATGAATTTCGACGAATCACATTTTGTGTAACTAGCGAATTTCGTAGAGTGGGGGATAGAATGAGCGAATGCTCGTTTGTTCTAAACTAAATGCACCATTCATTACATTGTTGTGTTTCGAAGCTACCCATATATTATGGTTTGTAGGACTAACTTAATTTTGTAACACAATGTAAACAATCGTAATTTTTGTTACTGAGCTTTTTCATTTTTAGGGACGCTCAATTTAGCGTCAAATAAATAAAAAACTTAGTCAGGTTTATAACGACAATTACGCACAAAATATCAAATAAATTATTTTGGTGTTAAGTTTTTTAACCGTAAGCGATATTATAATAAAAAAACGTCGATCAAGTTTAAATTCGTAAAGATATCGTACTTCATTTTCGTTACAAACGTAACTGCAATTAAGGTTTTTATCTCACGCTAATTGGTCCCTAATTCCCATTTTATTATTTATTTATTTGTAATTTATTTAACTTCGATATTTTTCCTTATAAAAGTTATTAAGATTCCGCCTCCGTTAAAAATCGAATAAAAATATTCGAAAGTGAAACTTGTCCATTGAATCCGGAACCGCATACTTTCCTCGTAAGTCCTTAATGAGGCTATAGTATTACTGACCTTATATTGGTGCTTGGCCGTCATACCATTGGCCGTGTAATTTAAGTATCTATATGTATCTATCTATTATATATATCGTCGCCTGGTACTCACATCACAAGCCTTAATTGAGCTTACCGTGGGACTAGGTCGATTTGTGTAAAGATGTCCAAAAAATATATATTTATACACGGTGTAACGTCAGCATTCCGAAAGATTTTAATGCTGGATTCCTGACCATATTTAGAGTCTTTAATGTTATATAAAATTTCCTGGATTCGGCTTGGTTTCAGAGATAATCAACCTTTTTTCGAAATAAGTTTTTCGACGTAACTCGTCATTTAACTTCTTTTGGATTACAATGCTACCACAATGTGTTCTAATATTACCACACCTTTTGCCTGACAATCAAAAAATACGAATACGAGTA